>JAJTUP010000030.1:600000-859651 GCA_021399435.1 Diaporthe sp. PMI_573 | reverse complement strand
AGCAGCGAGGTCTGGTAGCCAGCGGGCAACTCGGAATCATCTACAATAACTATAACCCTTGGCCAACGCGCCTGGATTTCTTGCCAATTTCCCCGTACCAGCCTGGCCTGTCGCGCGCAGATTTCGAAGCAAGGACTTGTGTCGCTGGATGAAGTCCGTCATGGTTCGCTCCTGGACTCGGCGACGCTGTAGTTCGAGCTTCTCTAGTCGAGGTAGGTTCAACGAACCCAAGCGGAGTGGACGAAAATCTCGCCAGACCAATCCCAGGGTCAGGTCGGTCAATCGAGTGAAACCCCAGCAGAAAGCGTGTAGCATCTTCAAGTCAACAGTCTCAAGTGACGTGATGGCGAGCGTCGTTAGAGGAAGGTGGAGGCCGTAAGGTCGGTCCTCTTCGGGACGCCATGGGTCGTCGATTCCTAAGGCTGAGACTCGTCACCCTAGATGTAGTCAAGGCCAGCAGAGCACTCCTTGTAGTGGTTTTGATGCTATCGCGGCGGAACGGCGGTAGTGCACCATCTGCACAAGGCGCAAATATATCTGGTCACCAATTCGCCGCAATCTGTCAATATGCTGAATGGTGATACATGTTAGACTAGGTAGCATTCCGATGATGGCTCTGAGGGTTGGGACGATCAATCAGTTCGGGACGTGATCAACGGTTCCGCCAACGGTCTCCATTTCATCAGTTCTCTGTCCCGATGGAGTATATTCCATAGTACGGCGTCATCGCCACTAAACATATAACTCGCCCAACCAGCATGGTATATAGTCAAACTTCTTATCCGTCCTGCTTTATAATTTTTAAAATTTACTAATTAATTATTTTGTTAAAAAAATATAACGTGGTTGGACAGTCAGCCGCGCAGGACACATGCCCGCGCACTTTTGCTAACTCCGCCAACTTTAGCCAGCCCTGGCACCCACCTAGTGCAATAGAATCAATAAAAGTTGCACCAATTGGTGCCAACTGGTCTCAATTGCTCAATTTCAATCGACTTAGTCAATTTAGAGACGTTAGCGTGGCTGCAGTGCCAGTCTAAAGTGGCCGACTTTTGGTGGGAAAATCGGCTTCCCCACCAAAATGGAGCATTTCAACCATGCAGAATCAACCTCAATCTACACCAGCCAAATCAACTATTTTGGCGGTCCGACGCGGTCCGCTTAAGAATGTACTATTATACACTCTGAATCTGACTGACTAGACTCTTCTGCATCTTTCTCACAAGTTCTTGCGTTATGCCCAGTCTCGCCGCAGTTGCCACATCGTCGTTTGCTCGGTCCGCCGCGGTCCGCCTCCTCAGCACCACCAGCCATTTCACCAGCCGGCCGCTTCCCCTTTTGTTTTTCTTCAATTATCACCTGAGATTCCTCAATACTAAGTGCCCTCCAAGCTGGACCCGACTTCTTTTGGCCCTCCGGCGCTTGGCGAGCCCAATATTAGCCTTCTCAAGGGTACGGACCCGATCATTCAAAAGAGTAATCTGATGCGCCATTGCTTGTGCACCCTTTGTAAACTTCTCAATTGCCTGGATAATTGGTGTAGGGGAGCTGCCCTGATGGGCTGAGATCTTGCCCTTGATAAAACTTGATTGCTGGACAGTCTGGTGGGCATTGGAAGGTGTTTGTGATTCCCATTTCGATGGTGACACAGGGAGGGATTGTACTGGAGTTTGTAGGCGGACATCCAGCTTGGAAATGACAGAATCTGGGTCCCATGGAGAAATTCCAGCCCCTCTGAACCCAGCTTTCATGTTTTCTTCCGTAAAGACCTTGTCGTGGGCTGCCTTAAACGCAATGAAGAACTCGGACTTGGTGATGTGGTTGATGGAGGCCCGGATGAAGAGGTTGATCTCATCGCCGTATGCACGCTTCAATAGCGAAAATAATGCAACATCCAATGGCTGGAGTAGATGAGATGAATGTGGTGGCATGCTAATAGGGATAATGTTGTTTTCCTTGCAGTACTGTTCGAACTCTGCTGATACATGGCTCTCGTGTCCATCCAGGATGAGCATCCGGTATTTGCCCATTGTTCGCTTAATTGTATGCTTATTAAAGTGCTGAATCCATTCTAGACCAGTCTTGTTATCCGTCCATCCATTTGGAGTAGGCTTGATTACCCAATCGGCAGGAAAACCCGACTCTGTGGTCCAGTTTGCAAGGTGGTAGGCGCCTTGGACAATGACGAATGGCGGGATACACCAGCCCTTTGCATTGATGCATTCAATAGCTGTTGCCCATTCACGGTTTCCAGGCTGTATAGATTTAGCCTTTCCATGCCGATCAGAGCGTGTAACAACCAGGGTTGAGGTTATCTGGCCCATCATGAAGCCAGTTTCGTCGAAGTTGTAGAGATCGTCATCTGTGATCCCATACTTGGCCATCATGTTGCGAAGTAGTCGGAACCAGTTTCCAATGACCTCAGGATCTTCGCAGAGGGCCCTCTGGTAGTCGTAAGGCCGAGAGAATCTTGTTTTCAAGCTTGGTTGTGCATCCACAAAGCGTCGTGCCCATCTGGTGCCAACAGGCTTGCCATCACGCGACGCCAGCAGGAGGTTGGCCATATCTTCCACACCAGAAAGTCGCATTGGGAATCCTCGTGCATCTTGCTCAATGATATATTGAACAAGTGTTTGCTCTTCAATTGGGTCAAGTTTATGCTTCTCGACGCGTGATTCTTCACGCCGGGGTCGGTTGTTCATCCTGTCACGTAGAGTAGATTCAGGGATATGAAAGATCCGAGCAGCCTGACGTCTACTCAAGGGTTTCTTTTGGTTTTTTTTAGAATTCTCGATTGCTTGAAGTGATAGTTTGATTTTATCTTCTTTCGAGTAGATTGGCATTGTGGATGTTGATTTCTAGCGTGTTGAATATTTAAGTAGGTAGAGTGATGCGAGACTGACGCGAAAAATGGGGACGCGATTCGCACCAAAAACAAACCCGCTCACCAAAACTTTAAGTTTTCAGACTAGCACTGCAACCCCACCATGCCTCCAAATTGACTAAATTGATTAGAAATAAGGAATTTAAATCAGTTGGCACCAATTGGTGCCAACTTTCATTAATTCCTTTGCCCTAGGTGGGTACCAGGGCTGGCTAAAGTTGGCGGAGTTAGCAAAAGTGCGCGGGCATGTGTCCTGCGCGGCTGACTGTCCAACCACGTTATATTAAAATTTTAATAAATTACTTATAACCTTATTATTATTACCTTTAATATTAAAAATATTTAAAAAGTTTAATTAATTAATATTTTTACTTATTATAAAATTTTAATTAAAAATACTAATTTCCCTTTTTGTTAAATGGGCTTGTACATACGTACTTATCGTTAGACGATTGGGTTTGGTTGGTTGATTCTTGCTTATTCTTCTAACTAAGAGAGAAGGGAGACCTCCACACAGTAGGCACAATATACATGCCCACGCCAAGGCGGTCTGCTTAGTCATCCCTTTAGTATCAAGGCTTAAGCGTACGGCTGTACTTAATGCTATTCCAACACTGGCAATCTTTTCTTTATAAGTGCCGTACGCTTATAGACTAGTTGTACGAGCAGGTTGAGCTACTTGTATATAATAGCTTTTCGGAGCTTCTAACGTGGGTAGGTTGTGCTGCCTTTTCCTTTGTTTCCCATACAAATCAAGATTGCGCCATACATGCATAAAATACTACCCTTTTCAAACCCTTCCCTTTTATACGAAAAGAGCTTCTTAAGGAAGGGCCACGAGAGCTGCCTTCTAAAGGTAGTAACTTACTTACTTTAAGTTTATTTATACTAGTGGTAGGTGTGCTGACTGATTGCTAGGGCACCGTACGCCTTTAAGGCTTTTGCCTACTTCCCTTCTTTACTTTCCTTTCCTCTTCCCTTTTAATATACAACACATATACCTATATATATACATATATACACTCTACTATATATCGTTATACGTTTTTTAAATCAACTTTAAACTAAAACTTCTCAACCTCTTTAAACAATAGTAAACGCCCAGCCTTAATTTAGCAGTATATTTATCAATACTTTAATAGGGTAAACTACTTAAATATCTCGACTTCCTCTACTACAAATCAGGCCTTTCTACTCGCAATATATACCAGCGTTCATACTACTCTTCTTGCCTCAGCTATACCTTGTATTAACTAAGAGTCTAGAACAAAGAGCATAGTACTTACCGTCTCCCGTCTATTAACATTACTATATAGATAGCCGAGGGCAACACAATATAGGAGGCCTGGGCCAAGATTATTCACCAGGAGAGCTACTTTCATACAATCCTCATTTAGTCACGCGGAAATATAGCTAGCCATTACTTACAGAAATATGGTAACCGTTATATAACCAAGCACTTTAAGCATTACTCACACCTTAACAAATTCTATAGGGGTGCTTGTACGGAGTATATATGGCAGTTACACAGAAATCGTTGCAACCATTATAACAACAATCAGCCATCTAATTTAAGTAATAAGGATTCTTTAGACAATAAAGAGTCTAATACTAAGGGTACCCTAAGCCCTAAGGTTAAACGCAAGCCTACAGTAATTAACCCATAACACAATACCCAGGTTATTAATTTTAGTTCTAAGTAGGTTAGGTCGTACGGTAGATCTTGGGTAGTAGAAAGTCGGGTTTTTTCATACAGTAGATTTTCTCTAATAGTGGGCTCTCCTCCTACTCTACTCGTACAATGATTCTTTTTCATATATTAAATCCAAACTTCTCTTAACTTAATTTCTATATAATCCTGTTCCCACAAGATATAAGCTTTTATCTAAAGTATCCCCTGTTTTTATTTTCTCCCAGGCTATAATAGTATTCTTAGCCGTTCTTATACAGCCTAACCCTGCTCTAGGTCTACCTTTAGTCGTTTTTTATACAGCCAAAGTATCCTAGCCATGTCCTGAGATATCCTAGCTCTATCCTCATACATCCTAAAGTATCCTAGCTATATCCTAAGCTATCCTAGCCATATCCTTTATATATCTTGAGGCTGTCCTGGCCATATCCTGGGCCTGTCTATTATACATCCTAGGCCTATCCTATAGTCTTTTCTTCTCACCCTTTTTAGTCTATCCTCGTATAATCAAATCAGCTATCTCTTCCTCTACCCCTTTTTATAAGCATATCTTTTCCTCCTCTTTTAATAGAGACAATAAGGGTCTTATTCCAGTCATATAGTCCAGTCGGGAGGATCCTAGCTTTTCAGCTAGAGGCCTAGATTTAATTCCCAGTATAACTCTAAACCTAAGCAGTCTCTATCTTTTCCTCTATTCTTTTTAGTCCAGGCAATCTATATACACTTTAATCCTAATCTTCAGTCTATTAGTAGAAATAAGTTACTCTAGTACTAAATTTAGTATCTTCTTCATATAAACATCTACTAGGTTATCTCAGCCATTAATCTATCATACCTCGGAAATTTCTTTCCTCTCATACAATTCCCTAAGAAACATAATATCTATTATAAGTCTCTTCTCATCTATAGTTCCCAGCTTTACCAGGCATTTATATAGTAATCATAAATCTAAGCAGATCACCACTAGGATTCTTAGTATAGCTAAACAGTCTATAATTCTATTTATTATTATACTAAGTTACTATACTACTATTAAATCCAGTTATCATGCCATATAGCTTGCTTACCAGTACACTCCGGGTCACCCTTTTATACTTAGTTAAGCTCTAATATACAATATTTCCAAAGATCTCAAAATCGGTTTCTATACAGCTAGTTTTCATAGCTAGTACAATAATGAATCTAAGTTATAACGTAAGGTTCTTATTATTTACAAATAAGCCATCTATAAAGATATATATCTTTATACAATTAAGTTTAAGTAGCACATAGATCAGCCCTCTTTTAGGGTTTTCTATTTACCACCCTAGTTATACATTTAAGGTCTCTATATCCTTTTCCTTAGAGTTCTTAACTTATACAGCTATTAACAAGTCATACAATGCTTCTAGTTAACAGATCAAAGCTATATATGCTCCTTTTACACGTTATGCAATATATTATTAGGGTATGTCCTCTTTATCTATATTAATTATACAAAGCTGGTTTGTTTGGCCTTTCTAAATAAGGATAATGTTATCCCTATTCTTTTAAATTCGTCCACCGTTAAAGTTAATTAGGGTGTTTTTTTCTAGAATTGTCTTTAGCTTTGTATAAAACTCTTTTTTCTAGAGTTTTTTTTCCTCTCTTTCTAAAAATCATATAGTAGTGAAGATTAAAATATCATCTATCTAAAGTCCTGTAATTTCAAAAGATTCTAAGCCGTCTATAGTAAACAGTAGGCATGGGTTATACATAGAAACTAATATCTTTAGAGATTTAATATAGTATATATAATAGGTCTTATACCAGTGGAGGCCAAACTCTACAAGGCCATATAATAGCTTCTTGATTAAGAGGACTATATCTAGAGGGTATCTATCTTGTAGCTTTACTAGTAGTTATACGATAATTATTCTTGTAAGTAGGTTATATAACTAAGTATATACCTAAGTAATATCTCAAAGCTCCCTCCTTACACTAAAGTATAGTATAAGAGTTAGTCCCAAGGCTAGAATTATACACTAGCTCATCTGTTAAATTATAGGTACTTAGGTAAAAATAATTTCTTTACCCTTATTACTATAGCCTTATATGATAAATCTTAACTTTTTAACTAGTCTAGTTAACTTATTCTTAATCTCTTATACTATATACATCTTATAGACTCTTAGTACCTTATATACTATTGGATTATATTATATAAAGTAAAAGACTTCTTTATTTACTAGGGCATTAATTTCTATAGCGTCTGATTTTTTATACAGGGCTCCTAAAGTAGTGATAATATTGTCTTAGCAAAGCTTAACAACTAACTCGTAGTTATCTCTCTCCTTCTAGGTAAGAAAGAGTCCTGGTAAAGATTATACAAAATACTTTCTTAGTCTCCTTTTCTTCCTTAGTTAAATTTGCTCTAGAAGAGGTAGTTTTAAAAGGTTATCGTCTAGTAGTCATATAATCTTATTAGATCAATAATAGGGTTTAATATATATTACACAAAACTAGGTTGGCCCGTTAACCATATCTACAGTAATTATATATCCTTCGATCCCTTTGATTTTATACAGTCTAGTCTATCCCTTATTTTTCTCTCCAGACTATAACTTTACTTCTTAGTAGAAAAGAAAACACTTTATATATATATGGGCCGTTCCTTGTATTAATTGCCCGGTTAATATTAACTTTCACATAAATTCCTCTCAGCATTTTTATAGCCTTCTGCACAGCTTCTGCCCTTTATATAATATTAGGTAATAGCGGTAAGTCCTGGCTTATTTATAGATATGCTCCAAAAACAAGCAAAGTTAATACAATGCCGTTTAGGCCAGCTGTATCGTTTAAAGCTTTAATAGCCATCTAAAGAATAGTCTCCTCATCTATACAGTAGCCGATTTCTACCTTTAGAATATCGTATGCTCTCCAGAGTAGTACATGTACTCTCTCAATCTTACCAACAGCCCAGTATACTTCTACAGGCATCTCTTCACACAAGATACCCATAATCTTGGCACTATTCCTGAATTCTTCCAAAGCAAAATTAGTACCTAGGTTGTATATAATGTAGTCAGGCGGGCCCGTATAGGTATAGATCCAGTACCTACACAGGGCATTCTATGTATCTTATACAGACAAGGAGCTAAGGAAAGTTACTGCTTAAAAGCTTGTATCCACGTCAATTATATATAAAACGTTTTAGTTTCCTAGTCATACCATATCTATGACAATTTTATAGTTGAAGTAGCTTTTGTCCCTAATAGAGAACTTGAATTTCTTTAGTGCTGGGTCGTGTAATTAGCAATAGTGGCAGAACTTCTAAATCTTTTCTAGAATAGCTTCTTCTACATCTATATACCTAGTACTTCTTAGAAGTCAATATAGCTTCTCCATACATAGGTGTTCAAATCTTCTGTAAAGCCTTCTAAGCTATGTTTCTATAAAGAATGAAACTGCTTCCATACAGCTAATGTTAAAAAATAGGTAACCCTATTTATGTACTACAGAGATTGTCGTGCCATTACTTTATACAATGACGTTTTATATATTATTAAAGTAGGCTCCTAGTCTATCTACATTATGTAGAGAGAAAAGAAATAAGGTAGAAATATCTAGAATATAGTATTTAACTCGTCTAATAGAGTTGTTTATTAGGATTATACCAATAGGTAAAATTACCTTGCTTGGGCCAAACTTTACTAATGCTTTTCCAGGTATCCAAAATATTTTTACGTAAGGGTTCTTACAAAGATAAGCTAGTACCTAGGGCTTCTCTACTATAGAGAATCTAGCAGCTTCGGTATTCTATAGTTCTCCCTGGTAGATAATGCTATATGGGTCCTGTAGTATAAATTAGCTTGCCTCTACTATCTTAGGTGCTAAAAAGATATCTTTGCCTATTGTACAATAGTAGAAAGATAAGTCTATAAGGTATGCTGACTAGGTCTTATTTTTAGAGTCTTAGCTATTGTCCAATTCTACTTTTACAGGGTTCTCTCCCTTATAGTCAAGTAGGTAGGATGTAAAGTTATTATACAGAGGGTCTTATTTTAGTATCTTATAGGCCTGAAGGTATTAGTCTTTTGCACGTTTCTTTTTTAATTCTAGGTAATTAGTTAACTAGCATCTTTCCTTCTTACACACAAAGCATTTCTACTTTTGGCTCGTGCGGCCAAAGCCGTAAGGTTTGCAGCTTAACTATCTATAGGGTTTCTAACTTAGCTATCCTGTTGGGTTTATTATACAATATGGCACTATCTATTTAGAAAATCAATTATTATTATACGACAGCTTTTGACGGTTTTTGAAGTTTAAGATATATTATTAGTCTATAAAGTTGATATCTATAAAACTATTATGTGTATAAAATTACTGTGTAGGTTTTTAGTCTATGGCTACTTAGAGGGAGGCTCTAAGGTCTGAAAATAACGCTTTACACATAGGTTTTTACTAAATTAAGGCAGCTTCTAGCTCTAGAACTCCTCGACAGGCTCTGGTTACTGTTATACATAGTAGAACCTCTCCCTAGTATCCTTTTCTAAGTACTTATTATATAAGCTATAGCTTGTCAATAAGAGTTTCTAGAATCTCTACTAGTATCTTGTCGAGATTCTCTTTTCTTAGTTATATAAAAGAAAGAGTCGTCTAGTCTGCCTAATAGACATTATAGTTAATATTTATATTAAAATAGATATCTAGCAAAGTATAGATCTCGTTCCATCTCTTCTCTAGCTCTATATAATAGAGATAGAAGTCTTCTACACGACCAGAAAGAATGTCTGGAAAGACTACATAGTACTAGTTCTCTTTAATTTAAAGTCTTCTATAATAGCTAATAAAGATCCATACTTTATCATATAAGAGGTTATACGGTTATCTAGTATAGTTTCTATCTTTTCTTCACCCTTTTTAGAAGATAGCCACTATCTAGGTATTAACTAGACCGTTGTATATAATCTGCTTGGGCGGCAGATTATACACTAGGTCCCTAGTATATAGAGAGTGTTTAGTAACCTCTATATAAGGGGGTTGTAGAAAATTGTTTACCTCTTGTGTAAATCTTGTCCCAGGGGGAATTTATTATATACCTTGTATATTAGCTATTTGTTTTTATACAGATCTTAAATTTGCCCGAGGGCCTGGCAGAAGTTGTTTATTAACTTGTAGGGCTTCTAATTATATTTATATAGCCGACGGCTAGTTATCGACTTGTAGGGTTTCGATACTTAGTTGTTGGTCTTTAATTATTTCTTAGATTTGTACGGCTAGTTAGGGTTGTTATCTCCCTAGTTTGAGGATTACCAAGATTCATTCTAAACAACTTTATACAGGTGATGTTAAGATTCCTTTAGCCTCCAGTATCTATAGGAATTCTCTAGCAAATATACAATAAACTTGTTTAAATTAGTAGGCTATCCATCTATCAAAGTCTTCATACAAGATATATCGAAGGTTATTTCCGCTCAAGTTAAAATAAATAATATTCATTAATACTCGCACAAAGTAGGTTGTTAATTTCCTTACTAATAAGCCATTTTATATATTAACTATACTATTCCATCGCTTAGAGTTTACTACTCTTCTCTATATATTTGGTAGGATATTACTTTTCTTACTAATTTCCTTGTATATATAAGGAATAATATCTACTTAATAGCTACCCTCTACTATAAGTTATTCTGGTGTATTGTTGTTAGACAACATTATGTTAGTCTTATTATAGGTCTTAGTCGGTTTTAGGTTTCAGCTTATATAGGGGCATACATTACTTTGTCTTTCTTGTATAAGTTGTAACTATTACCTAGTTCTACTCCAATAGGCGATAATAATAGTCTCTTCCTTGTGTAAGGGTTGATGAATTAGTCGTCTAGAGGTCTCTATATCTAGTTCTACTCTAGCAGGCGACAATATAGAGTTCTAGGAGGTAGCATAAGAGCCCAAATACCTGGTTCTGCTCTAGCAGGCAGCGACTTAGGCAAGTTTTCGTCTCTTCACTCTTGCTAATCTATAATCGCCCGAAGCAATTACTGATTAGTGTTAAATAGGCTTTATACGTACGTACATATCGTTAGACAATTAGGTTTGGTTGGTTGATTCTTGCTTATTCTTCTAACTAAGAGAGAAGGGAGACCTCCGCACAGTAGGCACGATATGTATGCCCACGCCAAGGCGGTCTGCTTAGTCATCCCTTTAGTATCAAGGCTCAAGCGTACGGCTGTGCTTGATGCTATTCTAACACTTTTAGCATATAACTAAGCCTTTTAAATTATTATATTATTAACTTTTTTAAATAATTTAATTTATTAATTATATTAATATTATATTAAATAATATAAATTATATTTTTAGCGTATAAATAATCTGAAGGATTGTGCCTTCATCAGTGTGTATTTGGCAGGGTCGTAGTAAGGTGCACTGAGGCGAGTTGGGACGTTTGAGAATAGTTTAGACAACTTTGCATTGAATTCGAGTGGGCTTCTGTCAGCCCTCCTCACAGTCCCTCCGACATTGTCTCAACCCTGGGTACGCTGGGGTTGGCTCTGGTGCAGGAATGGAGGGGCCGGAAAATTCGGCCCTTAGACCCACTATCTTTGGCTTTAAATAGCCAGCCAACCCTAACCCTGACAGTAACCAAACTAAATACAGATAAACTTCAGAAATCAGACTATCTAATGAACTAGGTTACATGCTTTTTGGGTAAGAAATAAGGGGAATGCAGAGGTATGAAGTTAGGGTCTTAAAACAGCCCAAAAAATCGACTCATGGCCACCAAACTTATCTGTCGGCGCGCACGCCCTATAGGCACTTAGACAAAATCTAGTGCCAAGTCTAGGGTAACTCTTTACGTAAAGTTTAGGGTAACTCCCTATGTGTAGCGCCCACACCTTAATGAGTGTTTCCGTTTAACACCCCTTCTGTTGAAGATATAGGCCTAAAATAGGCTTATAGTATTTAACCCTTACTCTAAATGGAAATGTGAGAGAAAAGAAAAGCCCTCTATAGAAAGAAAACCCCTTTTAAAAGAAATCTATCTATTACTGAAGAAATAGTAGCTAGAGGGCCTTATAGGCCCCCTTCTACTCTACTAACTCTACTAGGCCAAGCTGGCCTAGAAATACCTGAAATTTAGGTGCTGGAAGGGCTTTTGTAAGCCTGTCTGCTACCATTTTACTGGTCTCTAGGTATTTAACTTTGAGGGTCCCCTTTTAAACTTCAGCACGTAGGTAGTGGTACCTTAGAAGGGTGTGCTTAGTTCTTTGGTAGTGTGAGGGGTCCTTAGCAGTGGAGATAGCGCCCGTATTATCTCCATAGAGGATTGTAGGCCTTGGAATAGGCCTATTCAGCTCTGTATAGAGCCCACGAAGCCACTGGATTTCCCTAGTAGCCTCTATAAGCCCTATAAATTCAGCCTCTAGCGTAGATAACGCTATAGTGCTTCCTCGCTTCGATTTCCAAGAAATAGGCCCCCCACCTAAGGTAAATACATACCCGTAGGTTGACTTTGAGGAGGCCTTATCTCCAGCATAGTCGCTATCAGAATAGCCTATAGGCTCTAAAAGAGAGCTCTGTAGAGGGTTTTTTAGGCCCTTTGCAGAATACCTGATAGCTAGTTGTCGGTGGCTATTAAGGTACCTAAATAGGTTCTGAGCAGCAGATAGGTGCTGAAGCTTAGAAGCTTGAAAAGCCCTAGCTAACCACTGGACCGGAAAGCTTATATCAGGCCTAGTTTGGGTTACTAAATACATAGCGGTACCCACTATAGCCTGAAAACGCTTATGTCGAATTCGGTCTAGTGTAGGCCCTTCGATAGGGCCTAAATTAACTAGGTTTGGCTGGAGAGGAACTGAAATAGGCCTAGAACCCTCTAAATTGAAGGTTCTAATAGCTTCCTCTATGTACTGGCTCTGAGAGAGCCATAGGGTTCGGTTAGGGCGGTCCCTAATAATTCGAACCCCTAGAAAGAAGCTTGCAGGGCCCCTATCTTCTATAGCGTATGCCTTATGTATTTGTCTCTTTAAGGCCTGAATTTTCGAGATTCCAGGCCCTATAATTAGGCAATCATCGACGTAGGTTACTATAAATAGGCCTGACGTCCTGCTGTAGAAGACGGCGGAGTCTGAGAGTAGTGGCTCAAAGCCTAAGCTTTTCAGAAGGTTAATAACTATCTGTTGCCACTCTCTAGGGGCCTGCTTCAGGCCATACAGCGCTTTATTCAGCCGAATTATCTGCTGAATAGAGGGGTTATAGCCAGCTTTAGCTAATAGCCTTTGAATAAGGCTACTGGCTTGAGCTGCAAATTCTCTTAAAACCCTCTGGAAGCGCCATAAAGACCTGTTCTTTCAGCGTACCGTTTAGGAAGGCACCTATAAAATCGATCTGCTCGATTTCCCAGTCTAGAATAGCGGCTAGCGCTAGTAGTACCCTCCAGGTAGGGGGGGTAGAGGTAGAGGCAAAAGTGTCTGTATAATCCACTCCTTCTCTCTGTTGGAATCCTCTAACTACTAATCGAGCTTTAAACTTAAAAACTCGATTATTCTCGTCCTTTTTTTCTCTTAGGACTAGTCGACTAGTAATAGGCTTTCGACCTTCTGGAAGCTTACTATCTGGCCAAAATTCGAGGGTATTTTGTAGAATAATCTGCTTAAATTCGCTGTAGATCGCCTGTAGCCATTTAGCCCTGTTAGGGCTTTTTAGCACCTGTTTCCAGGTCTGGAGGCTTTAGCATTAGTAGTACTATATGCTTTTTGGCGTGCTTTCTCAAAAATAGAGTAGACGATCTGTTTAGCATATGATAGGTCTATTTCTTCAGGTAGAGTTGGACCTAAACCCTCTGGGGACGACTTTGTAGGGCCTAGAATAGGCTCTATATTCTCTAATTCCCCGGAACCTACAGGGGGGTCCCTGGAACCCTGTTGGGGGTCCCCTTCTGCAGAGAGTGCAGGTAAGCCTGAGAGAGGCTCTTCTGGGGGGTCTAAAATAGACCCGGCAGGTACTACAGGGCCTGAGAGAGGCCTAGTAGGTTCTAAAAGACCTGAGAGAGGCCCTTCAGCGGTTGTAGGGTCTATATCCCTATCTAGAGGGTCTGAGAGACCCTCTACTACCCCTTCTGGCCTAAAACCGCCACTAGTATCCAAGCTATACTGCTTAAATCCTTGTAAATCTTGACAATAGAGGTTTTTAAAATAGTATGCCTTTTAGGGATATATACTTGGTATATATTATTCCCTAATACTGCTAACAAATAGCCTGTTTCAGTTCTAGGGGCTAGTTTATAGCCCTTTGGACGCTTTTCTTTAGGTAGGAAGACCTTACAGCGAGCCCCTATAACCCTGTATCTCTTTAGAAGAGGTTTATGGGTTTTAGAAGGCTCTAGCCCATCGTGGAGCTCCTGATAGGCTGTAAGGTCTCTATTTGTAAGAGCAGTAGAGTTAATTAACTTTAAAACGGTAGGTATAGTAAAATACCATAGATATAGCGGTAGGCCTGCAGCAAGCATAGTAGCCCTTAAACGGTCCAGAATAACCCTAATAGAGCGTTCTATTAGACCGTTTTGCTTGTGGATATAGGGGCTGCTAGTTGAAAAATCTATGTCTTTATGCTGTAGCCAAGCCTGTAGGCTAGCATTTATCTCCTTCCTACCGTTAAAATGGAAGCCCTTAGGGTACCGCCTAAATAGGGCTTTCAAGGACCTGAAAAAGCCCTTAATAGTATCTATAATAGGGTCTCCATCTCGGCTTTTTAGCAGGAAAAGCCACCGAAATCTAGACTTTCTATCTACTATTAGTAGCCCAATAGGGCACTTATTATAGGGCATAGGCTTAATAGAAAAGGTGTCCCCTTCTAAAGAGTCTAATATGCCCTCTGGATCATCTATAGGCCTATGGTTAAGCCTACGGACCGCTTTAGCCCTGTCGCAGGGCAAGCAGAGAAAGTCCCCTTCTGAGATAGAATCAAAATTAGGTACCCCCTGGGCAATTTTAGCCGTCTTCTTCAGTAGACGAAGGCTTATATGCCCTAATCTCTTATGCCAGAGATAAGCTAGTTTGAGTAGCTTAGGGGACCCTTCAGAAGGTTTAGCCTGAATAGGCTGTCTGGTGGCCTTTCTAGAAGGCGAGAGGCCCTCTAAAAGGAGATCTTCTAGGTCCTCTGTGGCCCTACCCCCCCTATTTCCTACAGGCGTTTCTGGCCGAGAGGGCGAAAGACCTATAGAAGGGGGCGTGCGAGGGACCCGTACCGGAAGACCCTGTATCTCAGGGTTAGGCTTCTGTAGCCCAGAACCTGAGGCAGTAGAGCCTGTAGAGGACCCGGAAGGGCCTAATTCTTCTGTAAGAATAGGCTCTTTAGGGGTAGGGATTTTTTCATAGTCCCTAGCTGCCTCCCTATTAAAAGGGGGCAGCACTATCTCCAAAGCTTTCGTACTACTACTGGGGACATAGTATATACTATTTGCTTGGGTAGAATAGGCTTGTGGGGCCTGTACCCCCTTCTGAGGGATAAAAAATCCCGTTTTAGAAGGGTCTAAGTGTACAATCGGTTGCTGATTAGCCCTATAGAGGGTTTTTCTAGAAAGATAACCCCCTGCATTATAGTGTCGAAGACCACTAAAAATGCTTATATCCATAGAGGGCACAAATAGTGCCTCTTTTAGGACCAGACGCTTAGTCTTGGCTGGGTTTTCAGGGCTATCTACCTGAAATACAGCGTTGCCTCTACCTGAGGGGTAAACTCTACCCCCACCTGTCTGTAGGTACCCAAAATCACCGGTAGTCACTAAATTAGTAAACAAAGAACGGTTATTTACTATATGTACGGTAGAACCAGTATCGTATAGTAGGGCAGTAGGCCTAGAAGGCCTAGAAGGCTTAGGGCCCTTTTTAGGGGACCTAGGGCCCTTTTTAGGGGGCCCTTCCGACTGTAGGCCCCTGTAGCAGTGTTTACAGGGGCTCTCTGAGGCTATAGACGAGCTGTCTGAATCACTAGCCTCATCACCTAGAGAATAGCTCTTATTAAGAGCTAATTCTCCATCACTATAGGCTGAATAGCCTACGGCACAGGTATAGTCCTCTGAATCTTTAGAAGACTCTTTAGAGGACTCCCCACCAGCAGATTTCGGCTTAGTAGATTTTTTCTTGCTACTAGAGCCGCTGGATCCCGTATTAGGCTTATTTTCTTCAGCCTTTTTAGGGTCCTTCTGCTGATTTTCAGGCTTTTTAGGGCCTGAAGGAGGTTTATTACCCCCTTTAGCAACCTGATAGGATGCTGAAGACAGATTTCTAGTCTCTTCCAGTATATCCACCATAAGGAACTGTAGATTTAGCCTATCTGTAGGCTGGCCCGTAGCTTTTAGCGTACGAATAGTTCCTCTAAGCCGCTCTGCCCACTGTGGAAAAGCCCTTTCCAGGGAGCCAAGGTACTGATTTATTAGGTCAGTAGGCTCTATTTGGGCGCCAGCTAGCCGTAGTCTGGAAACTAGGCTATTAAACCTAGCGTTAAATTCCGCTAGATTAGTGCCAGAAGTATACCGTAGGGAGTGAAATTCCCTATACAGCGAGTCTCTCTGTAGACCCATAGAGTGGGAATACTGGTCTTTTAGAAGCCTGTAGGCTTCCGAAGGGCCTGAGATCCAAGCAATAGCAGCTTGTGGGCCTGAAGATAGGCTATCTCTCAAGAGCATTAAGAGTATAGCCTGATCGCTATCGCTTAGGCTATCTGCTATAGAAGGGTCTGCCAAAAATTGGCTATACCCTATAGCCCGTAACATAATAGCTAGTGCTTGCTTCCACTGGTCGAAATTTTCAGGGCCTTTTAGACGGTAGGTCTCTGGAAAGGTATAGACCTTTTTAGAGAGCTCCTTACTAAAATCGGGGCTAAATCTAGTAGATTCTGGCTGCCTTCTAAGGCCCGTGGGCCCAGAATTAGGGCCCATAGGCCCTATAGAAGGACTTTCAGTGTCCATAAGCTCCGGGGGAGCTCGCTGGGACACCTGGGGTGCTGGCTGGGGCACCTGTGGCGCCTGGGGCGCCTGGGCTACTAGAACCGACAGGCTCTGAATAGCAGTAGTTAATTCCCCTAGCGTACCCTGAAGGGTACTGCTAGTAGCTACTTGTTGAGCTAATAGCTCTGATACTGAATCTAAACGGCTGTTTAGGTACAACATCTGCTGATCCTAAACCTTAAAATGCTTTAAAAGAGCGCCTGAAAGAGGTTCAGACCCCTGGGAATTAGGGGTAGACCCCTCTGTAGGGGCCTTGGAAGCCATGCTGGATAGCTGGCTAGTAGGGAAAAACACCTAGAAATAGGTATTTAAGGGAAAGCTATCCACTAGAAAGTGTGATTTGTAGTCCCTTATAGCGTAATCGTATATTCCCGTAGTACCTATTTTGTAGAAATAGTAGGCAGTTGTTATGAACTAGCGCGTTGGCGCTAGAGAAAACCCGTCTGAGCGACCCCCAACGATGCCACGACGTCAGCCCGAGTAACGCTAGCTGGTAGAATCATGGGACGTGCTAGAATCAGGGTTAGGGTCAGGAACCCGGCTACAGGGGTGGACTGACAGGACCATTAGCGGTCCAGGTAACTATGGGCTGGACCGTAAATATCGAGAACGGTCTAGACGGTCTCACACCCAGGACGATAAAGAAGTCGGAACATATAAGGACATGGTCGTTACCACTGTAGATAGCTTTCATAGAACAGACTCTTTAGTTGTCAATCTAAGTATTTAGTCTAAACAACTAAATAGCCTTACAGCTAGTAATTATACCTGTAGAATCATCGTGTCTTCTACTAAATAGTCAAGTACTACCTCTATACTATACTACTAACATAAACCCTATAGGTTACCTACTAAACCCTATAAAGGTTTGGTGTAATTATAATATTTTGACGACTCTTGTTTAGAACGGCTACGTAATTACCGACTATATAATATTAAGATATGATGATACCTTAGACCCCAGCCTCCTCTAGTGTTGGTAACAACAACAGTACCTAGGATACAGTAGCCTAGATCGTAGCCCTCTAGTAGGAGGTTAATCTCCTCTACGCGGCTTAACAGGCCAAGGCCTATAAGATGGATAAGCCCGGACCCTATAAGGGAGATAAGAGAACCCTTTAGGGGTTTCTTACCTAATACCGAGCCTACTTTAAACACCATTATCTCTAGTTCGATACCTATTATGATAAGATCATCTTTACTAGATATCGGCTTAAAGGTAACGTGCTTGTATGGTTTAAACTAACCCTTAGGGACTACTTAGAGAATGAAGAATATGAATGGGATGATAATACTAAAAAGAACTTTAAAAGCTTTGACTACTTTAAATAAGCCCTTAAAGATGCTTTTAGAGACCTGGATAAGGAGAGGTCCGTAGAACACAAACTTATAAAGCTTAAACAAGGAGGGTTAGCCTCTGAATATACAGTACACTTTAAACAACTCACTACCTATATTAGTTAGGGAGAAGATGTACTTATGAGCTAGTTCTACGAAGGACTGAAGGAGGATGTTAAAGACGAGATTTCTAAATTGGACCGACCTGACGACTTTGCTAAATACGTTACCATGGCTGTACGCATTGACAATCGACTGTTTGAACGATGATAGGAACGTAACTATAAAAACTCTGGAAACTATTAGAAACCTCGAATTTAACTAAACTTAGGAAAGAAGTACTAGTATGGTAGTAACTTCTATGGCAATAACCAACCTTGATACTAACGGGGTTACCACAGCACTGCGACAGGTACCTACGCGGGACTTATAGAGCTTGATGCAACTCAACGAAGGCCTCGTAACCAGGAATGCTATAACTGTGGATGAAAAGGATACTTTGCTAGAGAGTATCACAAACCCAAGAAGTAATGGAAACCTGTTCCTGAAGGATGAAGGTAGGTCAATATAACCTAACGAGAAGAGCTGCCTAAATAATGGAGCTGCTTGCTTAACGAGGAATGCCTGTTATACCCGGAAGGCAGGATGGATTATATATGTTAACCTAATCTCTATATGGAATGTCTAATCCACCCTGATAAGTAGGAACCTGAAAATCCAGACGACCTACTACCTAATTCTAAGTAAGTAGCGGATGCTAATAAACAATACGGAACCCTTAATTAGACCTTCTGTTTTGATGATCAGTGTATACTATACCTTTTGGAGAAAGAAGCCTCTGGATGGTTTCCCACGAAGCCTTAGCAGGAACGATAGTTAGTAATGGGAAGACGAGGATTACTATACGAAATAGTAATGAAGGATAGTGACTTGGATTATTCAAGTACCGAGTATGCTAGAATAAAAGACTCCTAGAAGGATGCCTAGAAGAAAGGTAGTCTGCTATAGACTGACCAACTAACAAGGTAAAACAAAGACCCTATCGAAAGCCCTAACGAAAACCCTGAAAAATACCTAGGACGTAGCATTTCCATCGCCCTAGATACCAGTACTACCAGGATTACTGTTGTAGGGATCTAGTTAACCCAAGCTATTTGAGAACTTAGCTAACTACTAGAATAATATAGGATAGGTGACGAACTATACCTATAGCTAGGATACCCGGAATATTAGGAAATCTCTTGGGCCTCCTGTGTCTAGAACCTCTGCTATACTTACTTTAGGGAAAAAGCCAAGTTTGACTTGTTTCCCCGATGCTTTGGTGAAGGACTTATTACTAGGGTGTATGAAGAAGACGAGCTCTACTACTAGAAACCTAGCGAGTACTATAAGGAGAAGGCCTACGCCCTTCTTATCCTGAACCCCTAACTACCCTTAGAATACCTACGAGGTAGGTGATGACCTTAAGACTGTGGATTACCGGGATGCCCTATTTACAAGAAATATAAGCTGATGAGCTGGTATGATAACTAAATAAAGAGATAACATGTTATAGAAACCTAGACTAGAAACTAGAAGGAATTGGGAAAAGATAATGATTGCCTGTAAGGGGATAATAGCTGATCAAGGATCCCAGGTCCCTGTGTATAATATGAACAAGTAACTACGTACATATTCTACTAAAGGTAGAAATTAACGGGGAGATATATAGTGTACTGTTAGATAGTGGTGCTTAGGGTAACTTTATATTACTAGATATTATTAATAGAGATAGGATCTCTTGGTATAAGAAGGAAGACCCCTATAGACTTAGTACTGTGGAAGGTATAGAAGTAAGATATGGAGACGGAGTAATCAATATAGAGACTAATTATCTACTAGTCTTGATCTAAGGATACGCTACTTCTATAACTCTAGATATCATGGATATGGTATATTACGAACTAATTTTAGGACTTCTATGGCTAAGGGCTATGAATCCTTGAATTGATTGGACTACTGGCCAGATCTACTAGGATAATGCTGTTCCCTAGGGGAAGGTTGCAATTAACGGTAAGGGATAGAGTTTAGTTACTAAGGATAGTAAAAAGACGTGCTTAAACGAACCTATAAATACCTCTAGAAGTAGTCGAAAGGAGACTTAGCTTTAGGAAAATAGAGAAGGATTAGACTAATCTCGGACCTTAAAAGAAGGTAGAAGCTGATTAGAACTATGGAAAAGTCGTGGTCTGCTGTGGGCTGACTATTTAACTATACATTGACAGGAAACATAACGGTATCTCCTCTACCTATAGTATAGGGAAGAGAAGGCCCTAGCAAGACTCGAAAGAGTACTACGTGAATACTATGAATTTAGAAAAGTGTTTTAAGAAGAACTTGATACGGGAATCCCTGAATATAATTAATGGGACCACGAGATACCTCTATAGGAAGGAAAGATACCTAGCTTCTTGAAAATCTATGGACTTGATGAAGAAAAACTCAAGGTACTCTGGGAATACTTAGATGAGAACCTTTAGAAGAGATATATATAACCTTCGAGATTACTAGTAGGATACCCTATCCTATTTATACTTAAGAAGAACGGTAAGCTATGACTTTGTGTGGACTACTGATAATTAAATGACATTACTATTAAAAACTAGTACCTACTACTACTTATTAAGGAACTATGAGACTAACTTGAAGGAGTAAAATAGTTTATAACCCTAGACCTTAAAGGAGCCTATAATCTAATCTAGATAAAGGAAGGAGAAGAATAGAAAACTGTATTTCGAACATGCTATAGATACTATAAATATATAGTTATGCTCTTTGGATTGACTAATATACTAGTGTCCTTCTAGGAAATGATTAACCAAGTCCTGCGTGAGTACCTTGATATTTTCATTATTGTATACCTTGATGATATCCTCATCTTCTTAATAACCCTTGAAAAGTATAAGGAGTATATTAAGTAAGTACTCTAGAAACTCTAAAATGTAAACCTCCTAGTAGAGCTAGAGAAAAGCTACTTTCACGTATAAAAAGTCGATTACCTTAGATATACTATCGAACTAGGATATATCAGGATGTAGAAAGACAAGGTTAAAGTAATTAAAGAATGGCTGATACTAAATAATATTAGGGACGTTAGAGTATTCCTAGGCTATACTAATTTCTACTAGTAGTTTATCAGGAACTATAGTGGTATTTGTAAGCCTCTTATAGATCTTACTAAGAAGGAACAAACATTTGAATAAATAAAAGGAACTTAGTAAGTATTTGATGAAATTAAAGATAAGGTTACTAAGGACCTAGTACTTGAAGAAGTAGATCCTACTAAAGAATTTAAAATCCACATAGACGCCTTAGATAATATAGTAGGTAGAGAACTTACTTAGAAAGATGAGTAAGGATAAGTACGTATCATCACAAACTTTAGCAAGAAATTCAATAGACTAGAAATACGCTACGCTATACCTGATAAGGAATTCATAATAATAGTATATATATTCCAGGAATAGTAATAGTACCTTATCAGAGCTAAGAGATAAATCAAGCTCTACATAGATTACAAGAACCTGATAACCTTTACTATGACTAAATAACTTAATAAAAGACAGGTTAGATACATGGAATTCCTCTCATAGTTTAACATCAAGGTTATATATATAGATAGAATCAAGAACGCTCGCGCTGATGCTCTTAGCAGGTAACCTGACTACTAGAGTAAGGAATCTCCTACTGAGTAGACGATCTTTAGAACTTAAGAAGATGGGAGCCTTGTACTTAACCAAGAACTCGACACTATGCTTAGAGTTAATACTATACCTAAGGAGATACCTATAGATCCTAAGGAACAGGATAACTTGATTAAAGAGATACACGAAGCCCTAGTATATGGATACCAAGGTGTGTTAGTAATAGTTAAAAGAATCTAACAGACCTACTGAATTCTAAACCTTAGGTAAAGAATAGAAGAAATCATTAAGTAATGCGACTCTTGTAATAAAAATAAAGCTTCCAGGTATAAACTATATAGATTCTTGAAGCCTCTACTAGTACCTATAACTATGTAGTTATCCATTAGTCTAGACTTCATCATTAAGCTACCTCTCTTATAAGAACCCTTAACTAAAGTACTTTTTAATAGTATCTTAGTAGTAGTTTATAGACTGAGCAAGTATGTATACTTTATACTATACAAGGAAGCTAGCACAGCGGAAGAACTTGTATACACGTTCCTACGAATCATCATAAGTAACTACGGGATGCTACTCGAGATTGTGTTAGATAGAGACAAGCTCTTTATATCAAACTTCTAGAAGTTACTAATAAAACAACTTAGAGCTAAACACAAGCTCTTAATAACAGCATACTTATAGATAAATGGATAAACGGAACAAATTAACTAGATTGTGGAATAATATCTTCAACACTATATTAACTAGTTGTAGGATAACTAGGTTAAACTACTACTATTAGTATAGTTTGCTTATAATAGTATAATGACTAGCACGACTCGATAGTTACCTTTCTTTATAGTCTATGGATATGAACCCTAGGCTTACTATAAAGCCTTACCTGATAACATAGTAGTAGAATTAGTAGAATAAAAAGTAATAAGAATCTAACAAATCTAAAAGGATGTTTAAGATGAACTTTCTTTTATATAAAACAGAATAATAAAATATGTAAACTAGAAAAAAATTAAGGGACTAATTCTTAAGAAGGGAGATAAAGTCTACCTTCTCTGATGAAATATTAAAACTAAGCACCCTAGTAACAAGCTTAATTATAAGAAAATTAGACTATTTAAAATTTTATAAAAACTTTCAAATACTAACTACGAACTCTTGTTACCTTAGGGAATAAGGTAATATCTAGTCTTTTATATCTTACTCTTAGAACTAGTACTATAGAATACTAAAATCAAAATATAGATTAAAACTATTGATGAATATAATAAGGAATACGAAGTAGAATAAATTATTAACTTATGATAATACTAAGGAATAATGGAATACCTTATTAAGTAGAAAGACTATGACCCTAGTAAGAACACGTGGGAGCTAATTGAAAACCTTACTAGTTATAAGTAGATCCTTTGATAGTACTAGGCCTAGGACCTGACTAGCTAAAAATAAAAATATACCTAGGCTATGAAAGACTTAAACTACTAGGAATCGAACCTAAGTCTCTAATCTTAATTGTTAGAATTCTAACTACTAAACTATGGAACCTTGTACCCTTAATAGTATGGAGTATACTAATAGGATAAACCTTGCCCTCCTTTATAAGTATAAGACTAAAAAGTATTATTTGTCTCAAGGCCTACTAGAGGGATGACTTAAAAGAGGGTAAAATCAAGAACTAGACAAGCTTCTCCTAGGCGTATCTCCTTTACTACTAGAAACAGGCATACTAAGGATCTCTGATAGATCCATACCTTCTTCTACTATAGAACTCTAGTCAAAAACACTAATATCTCTGCTAGTATGGAGCTATGACTCCTAGACCTCTATCCTACTAGAACTAGTTGAGCTACCATGAATAACTTTGGTAGATTGTATGGTAATATACTGGTATTTACCCTTAGCCTTCTTATTCTTTAGATGATCTAGCTCCTTAATTATATCCAAACCCTGCTAAATGGTGTTTGCTATCCGCTTTACCTATAAACAACGTTGCTTACGAAGGCGTTATACCTTTATATTTACTAGTATGGCCTCTTCCTTTATAGTATTAAGCTTGCTCTTGATTAAGGAATGTTGTTAAGAAATCTTTTACATCTAGGTAGGAGTAAGCCTATATATATTATAGTTTCCCTGCTTCCTAAGAATATACTTGATGTAGTGAGAAGAGTCCTCCTTAGAAGTGGTATAAATAACGCTGCTTACCTTGTAAGAAGAATAGGTTGGTATCTTAGAATAGCGAGATAAGGTAGTAAGGTAAAGGGTATAACTCTGCTTAGTCTTCTTACAAGGATGGGATGGTTTAGAAACCTGTAAATCCCTGACTTTGTAGGATATGATGAATTAGGAAGGCATAATTGTAAGGCCTGAAGACTTAAAAAGGAAAGGAATGGAACGAATCTTTGGGATAAGGGATATAAGAAGGGAGATAGTGTTATAAACTAGCGCGTTGGTGCTAGAGAAAACCCGTCTAAGCGACCCCTAATGATACCACGACGTTAGCCCGAGTAATGCTAGCTAGTAGAATTATAGGACGTGCTAGAATCAGGGTTAGGGTTAGGAACCCGGCTATAGGGGTGGACTGATAGGACCGTTAGTGGTCTAGGTAACTACGGGCTGGACTATAAATATCGAGAACGGTCTAGATGGTCCCATACCTAGGATGATGAAGAAGTTGGAATATATAAGGACATGGTCGTTACCACTGTAGATAGCTTTTATAGAATAGACTCTTTAGTCGTTAATCTAAGTATTTAGTCTAAATAACTAAATAGCCTTATAGCTAGTAATTATACCCGTAGAATCATCATGTTTTCTACTGAATAGTTAAGTACTACCCCTGTGCCGTACTGCTAACATAAACCCTACAGGTTACCTACTGAACCCTATAAAGGTTTGGTGTGATCATAACAGCAGTGACCCTCTGACTTGTAGTCTCAAATGTGAAACTTTCCCTTGTAGAAAATGCTAGCACAGCAGTTGTAATTGTGAGAAATGGTGTCCTGGGCGCTCTGTGCGCTGAAGGTCGTGGGTTCGAATCACCCAAAGAGCAGAAAAGTAGCTCTTTTTTGCAGTTTTTTCTGGGCTTTGCAGGCCCAAACCAGCACGTGTGCTGGTCCGCTAATCAGCCCTAAAGAGCGCTGTAGCGTACAGAAAGGTAGGCTTTTTAGGGCCTAATTCAATGGTCTTTTCAAGGGTACCGGCTGCTAGAGCCGGGCTTATAACCTCTGAAGGTTAGTGCCTTCAGCAGTGTGTGTGTGGCAGGGTTGCAGCAGGGTACCTGGAGGCGAGTTGGGACGATTGAGAGTGGTTTGGACAACTTTGTATTGAATTCAAGTGGGCTTCTGTCAGCCCTCCTCACAGTCCTTCTGACATTGTCTCACCCTTGGGCACGCGTGGGTTGGCTCTGGTGCGCAGATAGGGAGGCCGGAAAATTCGGCCCTTGGACCTACTATCTTTGACTTTAAATAACCAGCCAACCCTAACCCTGACAGTAACCAAACTAAATACAGATAAACTTTAGAAATCAGGCTATCTAATGAACTAAGTTATATGCTTTTTGGGTAAGAAATAAGGGGAATGTAGAGGTACGAAGTTAGGGTCTTAAAACAGCCTAAAACATTGACTCATGGCTACTAAACTCATCTGCCGGCGTGTATGCCTTATGGGCATATAGCCAAAAGTCTAGTGCCAAGTCTAGGGTAACTCCTTACGTGTATTTTAGGGTAACTCCTTACGTGAAGGGCCTACGCCGAATTTGAGCGTTTCCATTTAACAGTATATATTACAGTTTCTATGCTTAAGACAAATGTACTCTATATAGTATAAAGAATTCTTCTTAGAAGCAAGACAGGAAGACTTGCTAGTAAGACAGGTCGAGCAAGTCGGTATAATAGAAAAGCGACTCAAGGTAGTAGTGTAAAGGCTATAGCTTTGCTTAGTTTTTTTATAACAATAGAATAATTTTAAAACCCGAGAGTTTTTAACCTTACTAGATATAATAAATTAGGAAGGCGCAAATAGATATATAGATAATATATAGAAGCTTATAGAAGTATCTTTAGGGACAAAGGATATAAAAAGAAAGATAATATTATAAACCAGCATGTTGGTATTAGAGAAACCTGTTTAGATAACCCTGATAATCTATTGTTATGATATTAGCCTGACAGCATTAATTGGTAAGAATTATGGGATCTGCCAAGACTAGGGTTAGGATTAAAACTAAAGAACTAGGGTAGACTAATGGGACCGATAAGCAGTTCTATTAATATTAAGCCAAATGTCACGACCCTAACGGAAATAGGACTAATAGTTAGTTTTGCAAAGGAATAACCCCACTAGGCCAGCATATTGGCCAAACGAACGGTACAAGGGACTGAGTCAATGGTTACGTAATTACTGATTAGATAAGACGGATTGATTGGAGCGATAATTGATTCTAGCGATCTAATACTATGGAGCGATAGGAGCGACTAGCGTTTTTGACGCTTTCCTATACTAGATCGTTAGGAGCGATTAGCGTTTCCGGCAAGCTTTACTGAAGAGATGGATATATAAGGACATACTTATTACTAGATAGCTAGATAGTATGGACAGCTCTTTAGTAGTTAATCTAAGTATTTACCCTTAAATGGCTTTTATTAGCTTGTAATTATTGTTAGAAACCTTATTGCTTAATCTACTGCCTTGTTATGTATTTTAGATATAAACCTTGATCTATGGTTTAGAGGACCCAGGAAACCTTAATTATTATATTTTAACTGCTCTTGTTTATACGTTATGACGCGGACTTTGAGTAATATTATACGCGATATCTTTACAATGTCTGGGTTTGGAAACAACAATCTTTAGCAAAACCTTCTATAGGAATTAGACGACGCTATTAATAGCGATACCAGTAATAATACTAATAATAATGGCGGAATGACTAACGAATAACTCTAGGAGTTGGTTAGTAAGGTTAATTGCCTTTGTATCCTTATAAATGAACAGGCTAAATAGAATAAAGAAATAGAGAACCTTAAGAAGGAAGTTACCATTCTTTAGGCTGCCGCCGCTATTGTTAATATCTTAATTTCGACCAAGGAAAGTATTAGGCTTAATAGCCTGACTCCTTATAATGGGACCCCGGGCTAGTTATAATCTTACCTTACCTAAATTAGGGCCTACTAGTGTTTTAACTATATGGATAGTTAAGTGGATGGGAAGTAAATTATATACGCGGCTTTATTTCTTAAGGAAAGAGCGCTTGCTTAGTTTAAACTACACTTTACCGATTTTGTTAATGCTGAAAAATTTAAGAAATGCAAACAAGAAACTTAGGAAATATTTAGTAGATACGAAAACTATAAGAATGCCCTCTAAGCCTTATTTTAAGACCTCGACGAGGAATAACAAGCTAAAAGGGAATTGTTAAAACTATAATAGAAAGGCCTAGCCTTGGCCTATGTAGCAAAATTTT
Organism: Diaporthe sp. PMI_573; assembly: GCA_021399435.1. Taxonomy (NCBI): domain Eukaryota; kingdom Fungi; phylum Ascomycota; class Sordariomycetes; order Diaporthales; family Diaporthaceae; genus Diaporthe; species Diaporthe sp. PMI_573. The sequence continues at coordinate 832,630 of JAJTUP010000030.1, read as the reverse complement.
AATAAATCTGTGCCTGAGTTAATTTTATTTACGACACTAAGATCTTTATGTTCTACTAAGGACTAAAGGAAGATGTAAAGGACGAGTTAGCTAGGCACGATAGACCTAACGACTTTCTATAGTATGTTAAATTAGCTATTAAACTTGACAATAGGCTTTACGAGAGATGTTAGGAGAAATGTGGTATTAATTTTGGACCGTTCTAGCGGAGTAACTAGAAGAATAAGTCTAATATTGGAAAGAGATATAACTGTAATAATCTAACTTAATGGGGACAACAATTAGGCCCTATAGAGCTTAATGCCGTGTAACAGAAAGATAAGAGGGACATTAAATGCTATAACTGTAATAAGATGGGATACTTTGTAAAAGAATGCCACAGCTCTAAGAAAAATAGAGACTAGAAGCCTGTATCTGAAGGCTCTAGACAGGCTAACGTGATTACCTGTATCAGTGGGCCACTATGCTTAAAGATGTAATAAGCTATTACTAAATAATACTGCCAGTGTAGAATAGAATGGCATAAGCTGTGCCTAGTATACCTAGACTAGGCAGTAGAAGACGGAAGAATCTTATTTGGTATTATTCTTTAAAACTTACTTACTAATGATAAATAAGAAGGCAAGTTAAAAACAGGAGAAACAATTTAATAATAATTATTATAGCTGGTGTATATAGAATTAGACAAGGCTGAAGAAGCTAAGAAGTATTCCTTACTCAGCTAGACAGCCTGCTATAACGATAGCTGTATTATATATTTAAGCGACAAAGAAGGAATTAACTGGTTCCCCAAGGGTGTAGGATAATGGCATACCCTGGCTGTGGGAAGACAAAAGGAACTTTTATGCGACCTAAGGAAGGAGCTAGCAGGGAAAATTCCCTAAGATTTACTTGTACCTTGAGTATAGTAAGAGGACCTGTAGGCGTACTTAGGAAGAGTACCCCTACTGGCCTCTAGAACTAATATTATAGAAGTACTAATTATAGGACGACCCTTTAAGCAAGTAATGTAAGAACTAAGAAAGGAGGCCAAGAAGGATAGAGATATAGAGAGAATATTTCCTTGCTATAGTTACTATTCCAGTATCTTTTAGGCCTTATATATCTACGACGGATGTAGAATCTATATATAGGAGAAAGTAAGCCATGACTGGTTCCTCTAGAGGTACTAAGGGCAGGACATTTGATAAACTTACAAAAGAGGCGACTTTAAGGGATGGGAACTTACGAAACAATATAACAATATAGGCTATACAACCTTTTGACTCAACCTACATACCCTTCTTGCATGTCTATATAATTCTACCAGATGGCGTACTTGTAAGAATGAAGAATGTCGAGTATATATAGACGATAAGGTTAAAGAATGGTACTAATTATAGCAATAAGGATAAATCCTTAGCCTTATAAAGCCTATGATATAGGACAAAAGCATATAATAGCTTATAGAAGACCTGTAATAATTATAGAGTATTATATAATAAAATATTAAAAGTATTGATAAAGTCTTTGAAAAAGACTATGGATAGCTAAAAAACTAGACAAGCTGTCTATAAAACCTTAGACAGCGGGAGAAATACCTATAAGATATTTGTGTGTAATAAATACCGATAATAACTATTAACATTTAAAGATTAAGGTAGAGCTTGGAGCCTATTAGTACTACGCGCTTATTAATAGTAGAGTATAGAGAAACTTTATCTCTCTAAAGATAGTAAATAGATACTATCTTATATAGTATAAGAAAAAGAAACCCTATAGACTTAAAGCAGTTAACGGTATAAAAGTTGCTTATAGAAACGGCATTATTGATATAGAGACTGATTATCTCTAGGTTTGGATCTAGAACTATATTAAGCAACTCTTGTTTGACATTATTAAGACGGCGGATTATTAGTTGATTTTAGGAATACCTTAGTTAAGAAAGAATAATCTTTAGATAAATTGGACTATTGGCTAGATTTACTAGATAAACCCTGTTAGTTTAGCAAAAAAAATAATTATATATTGTAAGGATGAGTAGAGCTTAGTCCCTGAGGACAGTATCTAAATATATGCTTAAATAAGCCTAGCGACTACCTCTTAAAACAGAGAGAAGGACTTAGTCTCTGGGCAGGCTTTAGAACAGCCTCCAAACAAGCCGGTATAACAATAGTATAAACTAGGCGGTTTGCCGCGGACTGACGAGAAAAGCTTACTGTTAAGCTAAATATAATATAAACCCGACAAGAAGGGCGGTTTGACGCGGACTAATATAAAGAAACGACAAATTGTGCTTATAGTACAAGAATGTATTAAGGAAATCTAATAAGCGTTAAGATAGATATAAGAGATTTAGTACATATAGCATAAAACGATATCTATAGTTACGGTTATCTTATTTATAGAAACCTTACAATAAGTACTAAAGGCCTAAAGGATTGACTTAGTAAAACGAGTTAAGCCTATCTTCCGACAATTTATTGCCTACCTATAGAAGGCCAAGGCAGCAGAAAAGGATCCTTAGGAGTTTATACCTTAGGAATACTGTAAGTACTTAAAGCTGTTTTTAGTAATACTTAATACTGGACTATTTAAATATAATAATTGGGATTACAAAATATCTTTAAAACCAGGAAAGGTACCTAAATTTTCTAAAATCTATAGACTTAACGAGATATAACTTAAGGTACTTAGGGAGTACCTTAATGAAAACCTAGAAAAAGGATACATTTGACTATCTATTTTACCTATAGGATATTTGATCCTTTTTGTACTAAAGAAAAACAGGAAGCTACGACTTTGCGTAGATTATTGCTAATTAAACGATATTATTATTAAAAACTGCTACCTGCTATCCTTGATTAAAAAACTATAAGACTAACTGTAAGAAGCTTAATGGTTTATAGCCCTAGACCTTAAGGGAGCCTATAACCTTATTAGAATAAAAAAGGGCAAAGAATGGAAAATAGCGTTTTAAATATGCTACGGATACTTTAAATACCTGGTTATATTATTTAGATTGACCAATATACTAGTATTGTTTTAAGCTATAATCAATTATATTCTTAGAGAATATTTAGATATCTTTATGGTTGTATATTTTAACAATATCTTTATCTACTTTAGAATGCTTGAAGAATATAAGGGATATATATATAAGGTACTATAGAAGCTTTAGGATGCAAAACTTCTAGTTAAACTAGAGAAAAGTAAGTTTTATACTAAGGAAGTTGACTATCTTAGATATACTATCTAATCTAGATAAATTATAATATAAGTATCTAAAATTAAAGCCATTAAGTACTGGCCTATATCTATAAATGTTAAAGAAGTTTAAGGTTTCCTTGGATATGTTAACTTCTACTGATAGTTTATTAAAGGGTATAAAGGGCTTGCCAAACTGCTTATAGACCTTATTAAGAAGAATGAGGAATTTTAGTAGATATAGGAGGTATAAGATGCCTTTAATATAATAACTTAGAAGATTCTGGAAGAACTAATACTGGTTAAAGCAGACCTAAGTAAGGTCTATAAAGTTGAGACAGATGCTTTTAACTTTGTAATAGGAGGGCAACTTGGTTAACGGGATGACTAAGGCAAACTATACTCTATTGCATTCTTTTTAAAGAAACTTAATGGCCTAGAGCTTAATTACCCTATATACGACAAAGAGCTTATAGCAATAATTAAAGCATTTAAGAAATAGTAATACTACCTTATAGGAGCCAAATACTAGGTTTAAGTTTATACCGACTATAAGAACCTTACATATTTTATGATGACTAAAGAACTTAATAAGCGCCAGATTAGATAGGCAGAGTTCTTGTTACAATTTAACTTTAGAATTATCTATTGTAAGGGATCTGAGAATGGACAAGTAGATGCACTTAGCAGACAGTTAGACTATCTATAGAAGGTTTTACTAAAGACACAGAGTATCTTTTAAGTTACCTCTAATGAAGACTTATTATAAGAACCCTGATAACTGGCAATAACACTTCGAGCTAAGGTTGATCCTAGCTGGGAAAACAAGCTTAAGGCAGCTTACTAAAATATATTTCTTGAAACTAAAGGATAAATGGTAGAAGATAATAAAATATTGTATTAAAGAAGACAATTCTTTATACTTGTAAATCTATAGAAGGAACTTATTAAACGAATCTATGAAGCTCTAGTGTATGAATATTAAGGAATTATGGCGATAATAAAAAGAATTAGACAATATTACTACTTTCCAAAAATGAAGAAAGAAGTCTAAATAGTTATCTAAGACTGCGATATATGTTGTAAAAGTAAGACCGTGAGATATAAATTTTACGGTTTGCTACAACCTCTGTTAGTACCTGATAGACTATGGCAATCCATTAGTCTAGACTTTATCGTTAAGCTACTACTTTTAAAGGAACTAATGACAGGAGCCCAGTATAACAGCATTTTGGTTATTGTTGATAGATTTACAAAATATTCCTACTTCTTGCTATATAAGGAGGCAAGTAATGTAGACAATCTTATATATGCCTTTCTATAAATAATTATTAGTAACTATGGCGCACTATAGAAAATAGTGTTAGATAGAGAAACAGTGTTTACCTCTAACTTTAGGCAATTACTTATAAGATAACTTGGTATAAAATTAAAGCTATCTACAGCTTTCTATCCTTAAATAGATAGATAGACTAAAAGACTGAATTAAATTCTAGAATAGTATTTTTGTAGTTATGTTAACTATAAATAAAATAATTAGGTATAACTGCTACCCATGGTACAGTTTGCCTACAATAGTATAGATACAGGTATTATAAAGGTATTACCCTTTTATATAAACTATGGCTATAAACTAGAAGCCTATAGAGAACTAATCTCCAGGCCGGAAGTATAATTAGCCACGGAAAGGGCAACTAAGATTTAAAACCTATAGAAAGAGCTTTGGCAAGAACTACTCTTTGTGTAGGAATAAATGACAACCTATGCTAATAAGAAAAGGTTGAAGGGACTAACTTTAGAGGAGGAGGATAAAGTCTACCTATTCTGGAAAAACATTAAAATTAAATAACTAAGCGACAAGCTAGACTATAAAAAGATTAGACTATTTAAAATTAAAAAGAAACTTTTAGATACTAACTTTAGATTCTTATTACTAACCAAGATATAGATATACCCAGTCTTTTATATATTATTTTTAGAACCAGTATTAGCTAACGTATAACTTGAAATATAGATTAAACTCGAAAATAATGAAAAAGAGTGGGAAGTTGAAAAAATTTTGGATTCTAGAACCTACAATGCCGACACTAAATATTTGGTTAAATAGAAAAGCTATGACGATAAAGATAATATATAGAAACCTTTTAAGAACATAATAAATTGCTAATAGGTACTATAGGACTTTTAAGGTTAATAAGAAAATCGGTAGGAACCCCTAGACTGTCTAGATCTAGACCTAAGGAATGCCAATTGGAAATTCCCGTGGCTTTCAAAGACTGTATATTAGCAGTAACTCGAGCCTCTTTCTTCTAATAATAATGTTCCGACTTAATGTCCTCCTTATCTAACGACTGGATACTATAATGAAATAACTTGGAAGACTGCTTCTTGGCTTAGTGTTTTTAGTGATATAAGCGGGCCAAGCAATTTATGGTAGTCTGTAACTTTGTTTGAAGCAGGAATAACTTCTTCTTGGCGTTAATTTCTTTTTTTTCTAGACGCTTCTGTTTGGACAATAGGCGTTTTACTATAATAAGTCAGCAAAAGAAAGAAATTAAGAAAATGAAGAAGAAAAACCTACAAGAAGTAGCTACATTGTTTTTATTATAGGACTTTTCGATATTGTTAAACGGAAACGCTTGTGTGGGCGCTGCACGTAAGGGGTTACCCTAGACTTCACGTAGGGAGTTACCCTAGACTTGGCACTTTTTCGGCTAAGTGCCTATGTGGCGTGCGCGCCGGCAGATGAGTTTGGTGGCCGTGAGTCGATTTTTTGGGCTATTGTAAGACCCTAACTTCGTACCTCTGCATTACCCTTATTTCTTACCCAAAAAGCATGTAACCTAGTTCATTAGATAGCCTGATTTCTGAAGTTTATCTGTATTTAGTTTGGTTACTGTCAGGGTTAGGGTTGGCTGGTTATTTAAAGCCAAAGATAGTGGGTCCGAGGGCCGAATTTTCCGGCCTCCCTATCTGCGCACCAGAGCCAACCACAGCGTGCCCAGGGTTGAGACGATGTCGGAGGGACTGTGAGGAGGGCTGACAGAAGCCCACTCAAATTCAATGCAAAGTTGTCCAAACCATTCTCAAGCGTCCCAACAAGACCTCAGTGCACCCTACTGCTACCTGACTCCCATTCGATCTACCAACCTTCAGAGATATAAATATATTTGCTATAATGTAAAGACTTAGGGGCGACACGATATATATAATTTGCCTTGAAACAATAAGAACAAGGCATGGTTTTAGATATAATATCTTTTTGGTTAATAAGGTTAGTAAGGGTGGCTTGTTTTTCTGACTTCTTAATATAAGTCTTTTCGACCTGACTTTAGGCGATGCGTGATAACATGGCAGAGAGGATAGAATAAAACAGAAGAAAGAATACATAAGGATATAAAGGAAATAGGATAGAAAACTCACTTAAATCTTTGGGGACAAAGAAGCATAAAGGAAAGAAATAATATTATAACCTTGACGGAAATAGAATTAATAGTTGGTTTTGTAAAGAAACAACCCTACTAGGCTAGTATACCGGCCAAATAAACGACATAAGGGACCAAGCCAATAGTTACGTAATTACTAATTAGATAAGACGGATTAATTAGAGCGACAATTGATTCTAGCGATCTAATACTATAGAGCGACAGGAGCGACTAGCGCTCTTAACGTTCCCCTATACTAGATTACTAGGAGTAACTAGTACTTTTAGCAAGCCTTATTGAAGAGATGGATATATAAGGATACACTTATTACTAGATAGCTAGATAGTATAGATAGTTCTTTAGCAGTTAATCTAAGTATTTACCCTTAAATAGCTTTTATTAGCTTGTAATTATTATCAGAAACCTTATTACTTAATCTACCACCTTGTTATATATCTTGGATATAAACCCCGATCTATGGTTTAGAGGACCTAGGAAACCTTGATTATTATACTAGACCATAATAATTAACAAGCGGTCTAGGCAGTTTAACAAACCAGGATAGATAAAAAGTCGGAATATATAAGGACATAATTATTACTACAGCAGATAGCTTTTATAGAATAGATTTTTTAGTCATTAATTTAAGTATTTAGTCTAACAACTAAATAGCCTTGCAGCTAGTAATTATACTCGCAGAATTATTATATTTTATATAAAATAGTTAAGTATTACCTCTACGCCGTATTACTAATATAAACCCTACAGGTTACCTACCAGACTCTATAAAGGTTTGGTATAATTATTATACTTTTTTATATGTTTGTGTATTATGTCCGGGCTTTTCGTAGTTGCTATATTATTATATAGTCGGTTTATGGCAGACTGTCTTATTAGCGCCACTATTTATTTTGCTAGCTGGCCGCTTTTTTTTTATATTTAAATTAATTATCTTTTTGGCCTCTTGTATAGTAAATGCCCCTCCTAACTATAAATATATTCTTTTAGCCGAGTAATGCTTTAAAAGTACTATATTTATATCTTAAAGAGTCTTATTCTCCTGGGTTAGTATAGATATTATATAGGCTAATAACTGGGTATTTTTTACTAGCTGATTAACAGTAATTAAAATTAATGTTAGAGAGCTTTTTTAATAATAAGAGATCTAATCTTTGATTAAAGTTAATTAAGAAACTGCTTGTGTTAAATTGTGTGGTATTTGAGAGACCTAAGGTATAGAGAGTGCTGGGGAGCCTGATTGTAATAGTGGCGTCTGTAGCTTAATATTTAGCTGGGAAAGTATTATTTTCCGGTTAAATGGAATAAGTTCTGCTTTTCTAAATCCTTTTTGAATAGTTTTTGGCTTAAAAACCTTTTTGTATGTAGTGTAAAAGGCGAGAAAGAACTCTGTCTTGTCGATATATATAATCTGTGCCTTGCTAAACTAGTTAATTTCTATACTATATGTCTTTTTTAGCATACTAAAATATTTAATATCTAGTAGCTAAAGTAGATGAGATGAATAAGGAGGTATGTAGAGAGTAATAATCTTCTTCTCTATGTAAAATCTCTTAAAATCGGTAGAATAGTGGCTTCTATAGCCGTTAAGAATTAATAGCTAATAGATATCTTTCTTGCATGGTATAGTGTATTTATTAAAATGCTTGATCTAAGCCAGGGCAATTTTATTGTTTATCTATCCATTTAGGCTTATTTCTGTTGGTTGGGCACGTAATTGAGTATACTCGAAGGGGTTACCGAAGTGGCTACTTGATAGCTTCAATTCGGTGGGTCTGTCGTGTGTTGCTTCTGGCTGACCCCTTCGTGGGCGGCGAAGCGCCCAAGTAGGGTGCAGCCAGAAGGCTGACTAATCTAAGGTGTGCACGGGCCAGTAGTCGGTCCAAGCGCCCTTGCTGCCAATGGCTGCCTGAGATGACTAAGCAGCCATCCGCAGCCAGCCAGCCAGAAGTGGCCAGCTGCAGCGGTCCGCTTCGGACCGACACCTTCGGCTATCGCTATCGCTATTGCTATCACCCATTCCACAATTTCGATAATTTAGTTATTAGAAAGGCCGCCTTCTATATACCAACTTGTAAAGTAGACCTTGGCCTTTACAACTAATATTGGCGGTCTAACCTACCTATTTGTGCTAATTAATTTAATACCTGTTGCCTATTGTTGATTTCTAGGCTGTATTAATTTTGCTTGTCTACATTAATCTATACTAGTAACTACTGTTTTGGGTATATTAATATTTATTATAAAACCTGTCTCGTTAAAGTTGTAGGTATTGTTATTTAGAATCCTATATTTTACTTATATATTTAAAATAAGGTTAAACTATGTGTTTATTATATCTAGATCTTTGTATAGGGCTCTCTGGTAGTTATATATATAATTAACGTGTGTTTTGAGACGTGATTTTAGTGTAACAAATCTTTGTGCCTAGTGCTTTTCTATAGTGCCGCCATTATAGTTATAGAGCAGTATATTGGCCATATCTTCTATATTAGTAAAGACCAGCGAATATTTTTGGGAATTCTAGTTAAGTATATATTAAATAATAACCTTTTTTTTTGTTTTTGTCAATCTCTTGCAGTTAAGGTAGGTATCTTGTTACGCAGTTTAGCCGGCTATTTTGTTGTAGAGGGTGGATTTAGGTATATTGTATATTTAGGATATATGTTGTCTGCTTAATTTTAGGTCGTTTTAAATAGCTTGGATGGTAAGCTAAATAGTAGATTTTTTTGTTTTTTCCATTTTGTAATGTAGCGTGAGAAAATGTGGTTGGGAGGTAGACTATGACAGTTTCTGGAAAAGCGCGCAACTTAGTAGGGTGCGTGGTTTGGTAGTATATAACGTTATTAACTAAATTAATATTATAATTATTAATTTTAATAAAAATTAAAATAAAACAATATTTTATTTTAAAAAATTTAATAATTTTTTATAATAATGTTTTATATTTTTTTTAAAATTTTTATATTATTATTAAGAATTAATTAATAATTAAGAAAATTAAAAATTATTTAAAAAATAAAAATAAAAAGGAAAATTTAAAAGTATTTTCATTAAAAAAGTATTTAAAAATATATAAAGTTATTATTAACTTTATATATAAGTTTATACCTAAGGAATAATTAGAAGAATAGTTAAAGGAATAGTTAGAGGAATAGTTAGAAAGCTAAGCAGACAGCAGACAGACTAATGAACAGTTGATTTTAAAAAATAGTGTGGCCGAAGCCTTAGCTAGTAATGCATTAACTCCGTGGAAGAAGGCAAGACCGTGTCTAACAACTGGCACAGCTCGCGTTAGTTACCATTCGAGACAAAGGCGGTTTACGGAAAGGGTGTACTGACATGGAATCCAGTAAGGCAGCTCCTTTGGGCTGTCTGGGTACACCAGAGGCATTATGGTGAACCGCCAAAGGCGCCACGCGAGCAAGAGGACACATAATGGCGCGACGGAAAGCAGCAGAGCATGTAAGTGATCCAAGTGGAGAAATGTTAGATAGGTTGAAGGGATATGGAGCTTGTCAACGGTTTCCAACATTGTGAAAGATGGTGCTTGGGTTGAGCAGAGTTAAACAGACGACCTGATGGCAAAGAAAGATGATGCTGACGATTTCACTAGGGGCAAGGTGACACAAATATATTCAGATTCAGAGGCGGAAGTGACATTTACTGTCATGCAAATTTCTGGCCAAAGGCGTGGCACAGGTTGTTGCCCTGGTTGGCCATCGGCACTGGCCGAGAGACAGTATAACTTTGGCGAAACATGTATAGAATTCAGATCAGAATTGTCTGGGGCCCTCATCTGGTACCCAACTTCCGATCATGGCGTTCCCAGCAATGTAACTTCCTCATGATCAAAACAGCCCAAGGCAGAAAGAATAAGGCCGTTCAACGTTGCATTGACAATACTATTCAAAGAGGGCATGCGTCGATCATTGCGGCTCCGGTACCAAGTGGCACCGTGAGGTCCACGTCTCAGCCTCGGGCTGATTGCGGCTTACGGTCCAACATGCAGTTGTCAGCTGCAATAGGTCACAATCAGTCATGTTGGTATCTAGAGCTGCGACTAGATTCGCAGCCTCATGACATTGACCAACGGTTGGCAAATTCATTATGGAGTTGTGATCCACCGAAGCCACGAAGTCACCCAAAAACAAAAATTGCCAGTACCAACAGTTGCATTTTCATCACAATCAAGGAGAGTGGATACCTAGATGAGGTTCTGCACTTGAAGCCACTGTGCCACTCGCCCCACCGATCTGTTGGGCGGGCCTGTGAGCCTGCGGCGCTTGAAATTATGCTGTGGTTGGTGAATTCGTGAACAAACCTCTCAGCTACCCACCATCCGATGGCCAGGGCTTTTCTCCCAAGTCATTGCCAAGTACCCAATACATAGAAGTCCACAATCGCACTGGCCACCACAGTTCGCTGCGACATCACGTGAAACGAAACGTGGTGTCACGTAGATATCTGAAGTTTGCGACCACGTCCACCCTTGTGTTTCTTCTCGACATTTCAGTTCAGATTTCTTTTCCATCACCTAGTCGATATTGCATTCAAGTCGTCTTGTTGTAACCAATTTAGTCACTATGGCAGGAAATACGGAGGTCGCTCCCAAAGGCACTGTCCTCCTGACCGGAGCTAATGGTGGGCTTGGAGTAGCGATGGTCAAGAAGATTGTTTTAAGGCCAGACCTGGCAAATCTTCATGGGATTTACTTGGTTCGAAATGCATCGTCTGCTCCATCGCTGCGATCTGCTGTCCACGGTGCTGTTCGGCCTCACCCTCACGACATTCTTTCACTTGATCTCACTTAGCTAGAGGATGTTCGCAAGGTTGCGGCAGACATCAACGTACGTGTGGCATCCGGCGAGGTCCCTCTAATCCATGCGCTCATCCTCAACGCCGCCTACCTAGAGTTTGGGCAGCAGACATGGACAGCGGACGGATTTGACAACACGTTCGCTTCTGCCTATCTCGGTCATTGGCTCCTGACAATGCTGCTGCTGCAGAGTCTGGACCGGCAACACGGCCGGATTGTCGTGCTAGCTAGTTCTACCCATGAGTAAGAATTCCTTGAAGTTATTTTCTTTTCTCTGGTTTCTCCCCTTTTTTACTAGGTTAGACTGCAGAATTCCGCGGCTTGCAACATTTAAACGAAGCTAACAATTTGGACTATTCTCAGCTCTCAAGACAAGCGCAATGACGCAGGTGGCCAGTATCTCGGTGAAAAGTGGCAGACCATATTCCATGACAATACCGAGCCTATTGCAAGAGGCACATGGAGCACTACCAAAGAGGATCCCTCTTTCCGTGGTGGTTTCAGACGCTACGGTGCTGCTAAGCTGTGTCAAGTGATGATGATGTTTGTGCAACCATATTCCCAAAATTTCATCGTCTCGACTGTATGACAGAGGTAATCTAACAATGACGCAGGCCTGAGCTCCAACGCCGCATCGATCTTGATCCTGTCCTGAGCAACATATCAGTACTTGCTATTGATCCTGGTTCCACCCCCACCCACCTAATTCGACGTGGCAACTGGATGATCCGTGGGCTCTGGACCTTTATCATGCCATGGCTCGTGGTTATCTCACATGGCTGTGGCCCAATGGCTCAAATCGAACTACAAAGAAGTCATCTGGCGGTCTCATCGCAGCTGCATTCGATTCTAATCCCACTCTGGGTGAGAGGCCCAAGGGCATGTATCTGGATGGAGAAGAGCGACGGGAGATGGCGGCCGAGGCCCGTGATCCCAAGAAGCGAGAGATTCTATGGCGAGATACCATTATATACACTGGCTTGAAGAAGGATGAAACGATTCTTGCCAACTGGGCCTAAACACTGCGTAGATCAGTTACTTTTCTTTACGGCTGTACTCTATGTTACTGGTATTGCATTACAGGATCCATGAATACTTGCAATGAATTGAGTTTGTACACACCAGACTTGTCTGTTTCTCATTGCCCTTCGACATCAAATTGATAGCCGGTGACAGAATCTCGCCCACATTCCATTGTTCCGAAAATACAGCCATGCCTTCAACGGCATCGGACATCTGCAACGTAACTCAATAGCCATGGCCCAAAACTGCTCAAAAGATAACATCCTGAACTCGGGCCGGTCCTACTCAGCCAACCAAACAGGCTGCCAGCATACCCGACCGTTGGCGCTAGGTACCTAGCTTGAGTTTACGAATTTCTCAACTGTTGCCACTGTCAGTCTCTCAGTATTAAGATTGGTGCAGATTGCCGACCATACAAGATTGGAATAGCAAGCGTTGAAGCAGAGAACCTAAAAAGCTCTTGCTCACCTAGGTAAGGTGTGCACTATGTTTGATATGTCTAACTGGCGCTGGAACTTAAGCGGTTTTTGTACTTTTGAGGTCTGCAGACCGGACAAAGCATTCTAGTTTCCAGTTTGACCATTGAATCAAATCATTTGCTTACCTACCGTCTTGAGAACCCACTCAGCTGTTTTGTGGGTCGAATGTTGAGCTACTCACTGTCAGCTTCCTTCGTCTGTTTAGTCTCATATTCTGGATCCTCTAGCCCGCCACATACTGCAGCTGATTTGTGACCGTTGATTCCTGCGCCCAGCGGAAACAATGGCGATTTTGTTATTGGTTATAACCCTAGTCGTCGGAGGATTTCGTGTAGCGCTAATACCGTAGTCACTAACAGTATACATAGCTAATCAGTTCCCGGAGCCTTTACTGAGGGTCCGCAACACCAAAGCTCTCGGCCATTCCATATCTCACTCTGGATTCTCATCTCATAGTTGAATAGTTGTAGTATCGGAGGGGCATCTCTTACGAAAACCGTACAATAAGCAATGGCTCCCCCAGCAAAGCGTAAGTGCGATCAGCTTCATGTTTTCTGGCAGAGTTTCTTGCAGACCGGGGTACAACAGGTCCAGTCCCTGACAATACTGCTCTGAATCAGTAATCGACCGTGACGAGTGGAGCACGTTTGCTCCCTCTTTCATGCAAGTTGCAGCTCAAGGGCCCGGAATAGCGCCTGCTCATGCCATGGTCGAGCGCGTCAACCAATTGGTGCCCTTATCCACTGCGACTGTGGTCGTTGACATGGGTTGCGGGCCCAGCCAAATCACCAACGCTATACTGCAAAAACACTCCGCAGAGCTTCCGCCAACCGCACGCGTCCTCGGCGCCGACAACAACCCCCAAATGCTAGCACAGTATGCCGCTCGCAGGAAGAAAGAGATAGATGAGGGGAAAGAGTTCTGGACGCGTGCAGAGACAGCCCAAATAGACATACACGACTGTGCCGCACTCACCGATGACTCTGTCACCCACATGCTCGTGGGTTTCGTCGTGTTCTTGGTTCCGGAGCCTGTCAAGGCAGTCGAGGCTATGAAGTCAAAGCTCATTTCGGGTGGAGTGCTTGCGTTTTCTTCATGGGAGAGCAGCGACTGGCAGGATCTCATGTACTACCCGAAGAAAGTGAGACCGGACCTGTTGATGCCCACGCCACCTGCCGACTGGACGCAACCCGATGGCGTGCGCAAGAATCTGCAGGAGGTTGGGTTTCGTGACGTCCAAGTCGAGCAAACCGAAGGTCACTGGCCATTCACGGATTACGACGAGATCTGTCGCTTCATTCTGACGAAGATGCCACTGGCCGCGCGTGCCATATCTCAGATGTCGGATGAGGAGGTTGTTCAGACTCATGCGCTCATGGTGTCAGACCTTAAGACCAAGTATCCTTCGCTCCCTGCTAAATTGGTGGGCAAGGCGACAGTGGCGTATTGCCTGAAGTAAAGTTGGCTTGCAAATGGCCCGGTGGGAGTACACCGCATACCTATTCATGTATGTGATTACATGACCACACATACCTAGATACACACTCGTACACATGTCCAGGGAGAGAGAAGGAGAGGGAAAGAGAGTGACCAGAAGAAGAACCAATCAAACTTTACTATTCTAAGAAACCTCGAACATTCGTTTTTGCAAGTTCGAAAACGGCTGGTTAGGTTGAATCCATAATGCACTGGCACTTTCCTAATTACAACTGGGATGATCCTAGCTATGTTCTTTAAGGAGCCTGGATCAACCAATAATCCCCTCTTCCTTTTCGCGCAGCGGCTAGATATTTCATAACCAATTTTAATAATTTTGCTAATTGTGGGTTTGAGTGTTGAAAAAGGGCCACAAACCCGGACCGGCTCTGACCAATCAGAGCGGTCGGTTTGTCTTAGTCAGCAGGAGGCTGGCTACTACACCAAACCCTTCGGCAGCCACTTTGGCGATAGCTTCCCTGTTGGAATATTCTAGACTAAGTGTATTATTAATGTATTAATAATAGGGAATATCTTTATCCCTATTACTCGAATATATATAGGGGGCCTCTCGCCCACTTACACGGAGCTAGAATAGTCTGAATATAAGCACTACTGGCATACAATTCAACATTCCCTTCTTCCTTCCGTAGCAAGAATCGAACCCGTATACCAGAAATACGGCTTTTGCTCGCCCTTATTTGCACGTGCAAAGATCCCTTGACCTACGGCATCAGGGCCGTACCAACACTAATATTCAATTCAAGCTGATAAAGCTGAAATAGATTTTGTAATTATTCAGAGAGTTCTTATAGTGATTATGTAGTTTCTCTTTATCTCAGAGTTATTTTTCTTGGCGATGAGTCGATGACGTACTTTAAATAGTTTTAACAATATGGTGACAAGCCACAAGTTCACTGGCCTGTTCATGCATCAGGAGTTGTTTAAGATGAAAGAATCAGCATTCACATATCGCCAACTCGATCTTCTCGGCAAATCTACGGCCACGTCGCCACTACGGGTTATCGCTCTAATCGACTTCAACGCCTTCTATGCGCAGTGTGAGACGGTACGATTGGGCCTCTCACCGGCCACACCGCTGGCCGTGCAGCAGTGGAACGCAATAATCGCGCTCAACTACCCTGCACGCAAGTCTGGGCTCGCGCGAGGAAAATCGGTAGAAGAAGCGAAGAGGCTCTGCCCGGGACTCGTCCTGCAACATGTCGCGACATGGAGGGAAGGCAAGACGGCGTGGGCCTACCGTTCAGATGTTTCCGAGAACATGTCCAGAGACAAGTCCGCCCTAGACCCGTACCGCCTCCGCTCCCGAGAATGTTTCGAACTGATCCGTAGCTTGTTGCCGCCTGAACCCATCCACAGAGTCGAAAAGGCTAGCATCGACGAGGTCTACCTGGATCTCTCGGCGCAGGTACACGCGATCCTGCTTGGGCAATTTTCGGAGCTCGCGGAACGGCCGTCCGACCTGGAACGGCCTCTGCCTCTGCCCACACTCTCCGAGGACCTCGACTGGGAGGTTGACGGTGTCATCGGGTCCGAAGAAGCGAATCTCGCCGTTGATTGGGACGACGTGGCGCTTTGCATCGGGGCAAAGATCGTCCGCCAAATCCGAGCAGAAGTCTGGGGACGTCTAAAGTACACGTGCTCTGCAGGTATAGCACACAACAAGATGCTAGCCAAGCTCGGCGCCGGCTTCAGGAAGCCTAATCAACAAACAGTGGTCCCAAATCGGGCCGTCCGCAGGTTTCTCGCAGAATTCGATTTCACCAGGATCCGTGGTCTAGGAGGCAAGCTCGGTCTCCGTGTCCGTGATGCATTCGGTTCAGACCGCGTTGCCGACCTGGTTCGTGTCCCGCTCCGAGAACTCAAGGCCTCGCTGGGCGATGAATCGGGCGTCTGGGTATACAACACGTTTCGCAGGAGGGAGGCGAGCGTCGTGAACCCGCGGATCGAGATCCAGTCGATGCTGTCCGCAAAGACGTTCGTCCCGAGCGTGGCCGGCTTTGAGCAGGCCATCAAGTGGCTGCGGATCTTTGCTGCCGACCTTATGGGTCGTCTGAATGAGCTGCCGGTGGATCATACGCGTCGGCCGACAGTCATCGCTCTCCACCACCACATTAATGGCCGCTACGGCCCAACACGATCGAAGCAAACCTGCATTCCGCCAGCAGGTGAGATTGACGAGAAGGCTCTATTTTCTTGGTCGAAAGACCTGCTCCGCAAGGTGTGTGAAGAAGTCCAGCCTGGCCCTGTGCGAGCTTGTCCGTAAGCATATCTGGATTCCAGAACCTCGTCACCCACAACCATCGTATCACTACGTTCTTCGACACAAGATCTGCCAGCCAGAAGCGTTCAGCAGACTTGCTTGAAGGGCATGCAGAAAGCAGACAACCTGACACGAAAAGGTCGAGGGGAGGAGAGAAATCGACGCCGAGATGTGCAATCGGGGCATGTATGACTGTCCGAGATGCAACAAGAACATTGAAGATCGCGATGTACTCGAGCATCTAGATTGGCACGATGCGGTTGATCTTCAGAAGTCGAGAGACTGAAGACCTCGGGAGCTTCAGAGGGGCCACAAGCGCTGGGACGAGGAAAGCCGGTGGAGCTATGGACAGGGTGTTAGCGGCCCAACATCACGGGATGATCTGGCTAGAAAACGACCATCTCTCACACATGAATCTTGCAGATACCAGACCTCTGAGTTTCACCTACGAATGCCTCAATAACTATAGAGCGTATGATTTGGCAGGTCTGACAGGTTATTAGTTGTCAAGATTTCGTGACAACAGCCAAGCCCAGTTGCCTGCTGCCGGTATCCACCATCTACACCCCGAGCACGCATCACAGGGTCACATTGAACGTTACCATCTTCTATATCGTAGAGGAGGTGCATGGGCCTGTACCAAATACAGGACAATTATTTACTCTACTTCGATGTTGATTACAAACAGATCACATCTACTGTCGCTTCCAAGGTTCCTTGGCTCCGGCTGATCCGAAGCTAGGCCGGCGATTCAGATGTCGACACATATATCTGGCCACGTCCAGATGTTCTCCAACTCTAGCTCCTTTTCTTTCTGAATAATTTTTCCTCAGTCGTTTGCGCTCTGCTTGGCAAAAAATTTGAGGTTCTACCACTGACGCCCGATCGGCCACTGACTCCGAATAAATTGAGCACCTTGGAGGAATTCTAGATCAAGATGTTGCAAGGAAGCTGTTTGTGTGGCGGTATCAAGTACGAGGTCGACGCCTCCGCCGAAGCTCTCAAAAACGTAAGTGTCCGATCTTGCGTCGTTGCAGCACCATAAGACAGTCATGTGCGTACCCACGTTTGTATTGAGATGCATAGTAACGTTTAACTTTCCGCGAGCATGAAGACGGCCACGTGTCACTGCCGAGTCTGCCGCAAGATAACCAGTGCAACGACTTCTCTCAACCTCAGCGTACCGCAGTCTTCATTCAGGCTTACGAACGGCACGTTGAAGACCTTCAGTACTACGCACTTTGACGAGGGCTTCGGCGTCACATTCGCCTTCTGCGGTGACTGCAGCAGCGCCATTTACGCCGAGGCGCATCTGGGCGAAACGTCCGAGAAGACGTACATCATTCAGGTCGGCACACTGGACGACACTGGGCCCCTGGAGGCCACTCCCACCCTCGAGCTCAACATCAAGCACAGGCCTGCATGGCTTGAGCCGATTGCGGGTGCGGAACAGAGGAGGAGCTATGCTCCGTAGCTAGAGACGACCAGCACCGCTCGGTGGCATCGGTAGATCTTGTCGTCTCAGCGAGGTCAGCCACCTCGTCAGCAGAGTTGTTCTGCGGAGCCGGCACTTCGGCACCTAGGTACCAGTGAAGGAGGAAAATACGCGTCAATCAATGTCCGGATGCCACGGACTAGATGGGAAGTTGCATTATCCTTTACTAACATTCTCTAACGTCATTGGTGTATTGGTCCACCCTTGTCCTCTCCGACCGCCCCGCTCGTGCAGTCATCGGACTTATGAGTGCGTGAAATCTCCGGAACCCCGACGACATATTCAGAGTAATTGAGAAATGAGATTCAATTTTTTACTCCTGACATACAAGAAGTTTACAATACCTCTTCCCGAGACCTACATGGTTCAGTTGGGTATTATGAATCCTTGTTATCTTCTGCCAGGACACAATGCTATAGGAAGCAATTGGATCACCTGCATTGTCCACTAATAAGAGCAATATTGATCGTTTCAAGACCCAATTTTTATTGTTGGTAGGTCGCTGTATATGGAAGATTCAAACCTCACAAAATGCAGTCGGAACCAGCCGCATCAACGGGCCTGAGGTACCTAGGCCACTTCCAACTTCTAGCCAACACGCGTCGACGTGCGACGTCAGTAGTATTGAGATCGAAGGTCCCAGGCAGTTCACTTCTTGGCCTTCGGCATTCTTCCATCTCTGTCTTGATTGTCTCATTTTAAATCAATCTCCTGGCAAGCACAATACATTATGACAGCTCGGGAAGACTCCGACAACCTCGCGTGGGACCGTAGCGACGACCTATGGGAGGAGGCACTGAAGCAGGTCCGAGCAGATTTATATACTGAACGTTACCAAATTCTCTGGTCTTCCATGTCCGGAATGCCTCACATCAGGTGTACGACGTCGCCTAATCCAAAGCCTGACGTTTGTCCGAAGAATCTGCTGTTCTCAGCAACAATAAACCCTGTCCATGTCCTTGGCTGTATCTCTTGTTCCGCCTTGGCCGCCCGGAGACTGAGGAAGTCGCCATTGTCAAACTTCAACGACCAACTCTGGGGGTACGTCGTATTTGATTCGGGCGACACCCACACGTCGCTCTAGTCCGCCTCCAGCGTGTACGGGAGCACCATGGTCGTCTCCTCGCCGAGGCGCACCGTGGCATATCTCCAGACGTCGCCCGACTCGGGCCACTCGTATGCCCAGATGCTCACCTGGATCTCGGTCGTCGGGAAATGCACTGTGAACCAGGTGAAACTGGAGGGCAGGCCATCGATGATCTGATGGTCGTACCAGGTGAGTGACTCGGAAGGTATCAGGGCCAGCCGCTCGCCCTCGCCGATGTCAAGGGTGCCTGATGTCTGCGCGGCTGGGATAGACCAGTGGGTGGACCGCTTGTAGCCAGGCCCCCACGCGACGGCGCCGTTGCCGCCATTCAACAACACTTTGGATGTTCTGGCGTGCACGTTTAGCTCGAGCGAGTAGTCTTCTGCCTGGGCAAAGAGCTCCAGCTCGGAGACCTTGTCTGATGCGTTGGTTGCAAACGAAAAGTCCGGGAAGTGGAGGGCAACAGAATCTGGTGTGACCGTCTTCGTGCTGTTGTTGATTTCACACTCGAAGACGTTCTTCCGATATTCCATAGTCTCGAGATCTAGGAGGGAGGACTTGCAGACGTTCATGAATTGGTGGTGGATGAGGACGAATTGCCGCCGTGTGGTTGTGGTCACGAACGCGGCGGTGAAGTAGGACCCGCTGTTCTGATCTTCGGACAAGTCAACGAGAGAAGGAATCCGAGTCTAGAGAGGGACGTCAGTTTTGCTACAACCCCCCTTGGTTGTTTCAAAAAGAGCTGGTGGTTGCGACGTACATTCTTCCATGTCTCATGGTTGTCAGCCTTGAAAGGATAGGCTTTAGCTGCCAAGCTTTCACAAGCCCAGGAGAGAGCCAGAAGAGCATGTGATAACATCATATCTATGGTGCCACGGAGTGTCCTAAATGCGAACAAAGTACTTGAGTAGGTTTTTAATAGAGCTTGAGCAAAGGATGGATGAAGGCAGGATCAGTCCATGTTTCTTCTCAAGGTGCCGAGTATTAATACCACAATACCTAAGCAAGCAGCCGGGTCAGGGAAATTGTGAACGTCCTGTTGAAAAACCTCAGAGACGCCTAGCGGCCCTAAGGACGCCGTTACAAGCATCACAAGATTCCTAGGTGCAAGGCTGCCAGACTGTTCTGAGCTCCGACCCGTCGCCGGGGACATGTGTCGATAGAGCCGGTGACACTAAGTACGGTGTAGTCATCTGCAAATTCCGGTGGCGCAGCTAGCTTGCTAAAAACCCACGGCCAGGATGTGGTGGAGATTGAAACACGCCAAAATGGCCTTCTGGAGATAAATTGGCTATTCGTACATGGTAGCTTATTTTTTTACTAATCTCTAAAAGGCTAGCTAATAAGTAAGTTAAGCTCTTAATTTTACTAGTTTTATTAAAAATTTTTTAATACTTATTCTGAAGAATTGTGCCTTCAGCAGTGTGTTTCATCGGCAGGGTCGCAGTAGGGTGCCTGAGGCGAATTGGGACGATTGAGAATGGTCTAGACAACTTTGTATTGAATTTGAGTGGGCTTCTGTCAGCCCTCCTTACAGTCCTTCCGACATCGTCTCACCCGCGGGCACGCGTGGGTTGGCTCTGGTGCAAGAATGACGAGGCCGGAAAATTCGCCCTTTAGACCCACTATCTTTAGGTTATAATAACCAGCCAACCCTGACCCTGACAGTAACCAAACTAAATATAGATAAACTTTAGAAATCAGGCTATTTAATAAACTAGGTTACATACTTTTTGGGTAAGAAATAAGGGGAATGCAGAGGTACGAAGTTAGGGTCTTAAAACAGCCCAAAAAATCGACTCACGGCCACCAAACTCATCTCCCGGCGTGCACGCCCCATTGGCATATAGAGAAAATCTAGTGCCAAGTCTAGGGTAACTCCTTGCATGCAGTGCTAAGTATCAACACTCTGATGAGCGTTTTCGTTTAACACAACTATATCGTTTAAAGCTTTAATAGCCATCTAAAGAATCGTTTCTTTATCTATACAATAGCCGATTTCTACTTTTAGAATGTTATATATTTTTCGGAATAATATATAGGCCTTTTTAATCTTGCCTACAGCCTAGTATACCTCTATAGGCATCTTTTCGCACAAGATACTTATGTGTTGTTTCTAAATTCCTCTAAAGTAAAGTTTGTACCAGGATTATATACAATATAATCAGGGGGACCTATATAGATATAGATCTAGTACCTATATAAGGCATTTTATGTATCTTGTATAAATAAAGAACTAAGGAAAGTTGCTGCTTAAAAGCTTGTATCTATATTAATTATGTACAGAATGTTTTGGTTTTCTAATTATATAATATCTATAATAATTTTATAGTTAAAGTGGCTTTTATCTTTAATAGAAAACTTAAATCTTTTTAGCGCCAGATTATATAATTAGTAATAATAGCAAAACTTTTAGATCTTTTTTAAAATAGCTTTTTCTATATCTATATACCCAGCGCTTTTTAGGAGTTAATATAGCTTCTCTATATATAGGTATCTAAATCTTTTATAAAGTCTTTTAAGCTGTACCTTTATAAAAAATAAATATACTTTTATATAGCTAACATTAAAGAATAAATAGCCCTATTTATATACTACTAGAATTATTATATTATCTTTTTATATAATAATATTTTATATATTATTAAAGTAGGCTTCTGTAACGGCCGGGTGGAAGCCACGGGGAAGCCCCGGTGTGGCCCCGGCAAAGGCCCTTCTAAAAAGGGACCCAAAGCCCCCACGTCTCAAACTTAAGGGGGGCAAAAATCAATCTTACACCATACCTATACCTAATATACATGCTAGCCTTCCCAGTTCACCAGACCATCATGCCTAGTACAGAGCCCATTACAATTCTGATTCTTCTTACCATACTACCCACAATACCACCAAAGACCAGTAAAAGAAGAGAAAGATCCCAAAGAAGTCACGACAATACCGAAGGCAGCTCGGGAATACTTTAGCTTGATGATGCCCTAGCATAAGAATAGGAACATAATCAACTACTTTAGTAAAGAATTAATACTTTAAAAACAGCTCAAACAACTATTAAAATCAAGTCAAAAGACCTAAAGCTAGCCAATATTACTTTACTACTTATAGCCTACATCCTTTAATAATATAACAGCTAGATGATAGACTTGGAAAGGGCCTATATCTTATAACCACAAACCCTCTACAACAACAAGATAAAAGTAATACATACGTTAGACTACGTTAAGAAGGAGTACCGAAACTACTAGGATACTTATATAAAATCCTTAAAAAAAAAAAACAAGTCTATATTTAACTATTACAAGTAGAACAAGTTTAAGACTTTTAGCTCTAATTTCAAGAAGAATCCCCAAGGTATATTAAGCGTTATTTAAAACTCAATTAATACCGCTTACTAACGAGAAAACCAAGATCCATAGACCTTTTACTAGTACCTTAAAATATTAGAATTAAAACAAGAAATAAGAAGTAACAGTTTAAGGGCCGAATTCTTTCTCTCAAAATTATTAAGATAGATATTACTAAAAATTCAAACAAAATACACCCTAAGTATGCCGGAGACCAGAGATAAGATAGTTAGAGTTGCCTAAGTAATTTAGATTAATACCTTAGAGAGGGTCAGAAAGAGAAAATATAAGGAGGTAGGCCTGAAACAAGGGGAAACCAGCAGAACCCCCAATAAAAGAAGACAAGGAGGAAACTTCTCAGGAAGCATTAGAGGAGGAAACTTCTTAGAAAGCATTATAAATTTAAGAGAAAGAACTCTAAATAACCCCCGGCCGCGAGGCCAAGGCAGAGGCCGAGAATTCCAAGGCAAAGGTTCTTACACCCTACTAAATTAGAACACTCAGGGAAGTACCTCTAAAACAACCCTAAAGCTAAATCCTCTAGATAAAACAGGTAAGACAACTATATACTATAGGTATAGAAGCACCTACTACTATACTTCAAACTATCTAATACCAGTAGAAACCACAATATTGGTAAATCAAGTACAAAGCCGCGGCAACTATTAGTCTAGAGGCTATCAAGGTTAGAACCAAGAGAGAGGGAGTTAAAACACCTCTTAACTACCTATAAAAACAGTATCTAAGATTAAAGAAAAAAACCAGTAACTATACCTAGAAGTAGAAAAAGAAACAGTTAAAGTTTAAAAGATATTTATAATCTTAGGCAAAGTAACTACAAAATATAGTTAAAGATATATCAAGGTTGATCTAGATATACAGGCATAAGTAGACTTAATTAGTATTTCTTTTATTAAAAAGTTTAGCCTTAAATTATCTATAAAGACATTAATATCTATAATAGGAATCTAAAAAACCACGGTTCCTACTTATAGTGTCTATTAAGTACCTTTGTTACTTAAAAACTATTTTAGAAATTAAAAAAAAAAGACGCGAGATTGTGTTACAATTAAAACGAAATGCTTGGAGTCTATTTTACTATTAGGTACCCTAGGTTTAGAATATTTTTAAATAGGGCTTAAAAGCTGTCTAAAGAATTAGTAGCTTTAACAGGACAAGGTTTATATAGTAGAACAAACTATAAAGTCTTTTATGAGAAATCAGGGAAGGGTCTTTTATTATTATATAGTCCTTTCTACCACTAAACCTTCTAGTCCAGCAAAATAAAAAGGAAGAAGTTAGTAGAAGCCCTGAGAGATGGACAAAGAGGAGAAGTTACCCCTAGATTTATCTTAGATATACCCGTAATTGAAGGGATTAGAGGAGTTTTTTATTAAAAACCAGGCTAAGGAATTACTACCAAGAAGGAAAGTAGATCATATAATAGAGCTAGAAAAAAAGACTTTACCCCCTTTTCTATCTCTATACCCACTCTTATTAACAAAACTCAAGGTTTTAAGAAAATAGCTTAAAGAGAGTTTAAAGTTAGGGCAAATTACCTATAGCAAAAATCCCGCTAGTATACCAGTTTTATTTATACTAAAAAAAGACGGAACCCTTTAACTTTATATCAACTATAAGGCTTTAAACAAAATAACGATAAAAAATCAGTATCCTTTACCACTAGTTTCGAAGATTCTAGATTAACTATTAGACATATAGTTTTTCTCTAAGATCGATTTAATAGACGTATACTATCGGATTTATATCCAAGAAGGTAATAAATAGAAGACTACTTTTTATACTTAATATAGACATTATAAATTTAGAGTAGTACTGTTTAGATTAACCAATATACTAACTATGTTTTAATCTTTTATTACTAAGGTTTTAGGAAATTATATTAATGTCTATATAATTATTTATTTAGACGATATCTTAATTTTCTTAAAAAACAAAGAAAAGCACGAGAAGTATATATAGATAATTATAGATCGTCTTATAACAGCAGAGTTGTATGGTAACATCAAGAAATACTACTTTTTTTAAAAAAAAATCGAGTTTTTGGGATTTTTAGTTAGAAAAAAGGAAGTCCAAATAGACCCCGATAGGATTAGGACTATCTAAGAATGGCTAATACTAACTACCTACTACAATATTTAAGTATTTTTAGGTTTCTACAACTTCTACTAAAGGTTTATTAAAGATTACTTAAAGATTATACAACTACTTAATAAGTAACTAAAGAGCATAAAATACGGCTAAAAGCTAGGGGGGATAGATTTCTTTGCCCTAGAAAATACTAAGACACGAAAAACATTTAAGGAGCTTAAGACAAGGTTTTAATAAGCACCTCTTCTCTAATACTACAACCCTATACTTCCTACTCAAATCAAGTATAATACATTAGACAGAGTTACTGTATTAATAATCTTATAATAATATCACTATAAGAGCAAATCTTAATAGCATCTAATTGCTTTTGGTTAAAGAAGTTTTAGAAGCTAAGCTTAATTAGACAACCTATAACAAGAAATTAAGTGCTATTATTAAAAGTTTCAAGCATTAGTAATAATACCTTAAAGAGGTATAAGAACTAGTTATAGTTTTTTCTAATCATAACAATCTTTGTGGCTTTATAAAGTAAAAAGAACTAATATAGAAACAGGTTTAATAGCTAATGTATTTAGCTAGATTTGATTTTACTATTAAATACTACTCTAAAAAGACAAACCTAGCAAATAGCCTATCAAGAAGGCCTAACTATATATTAGAAGAAAAGCCTCTAAATTTAAGTTAGATCCTAACTCTGGAATTAAAGATAGTTACGACTATTAGAAAAGACATATAATCCTATCTAGAAGACTAACAACAGGCCTAGTTTAAAGCTATAGTCAGAAATACTAAAGTGTAAGAGGTCTTAAAACTTGATTCCTCCTTAACAAAGCGTTGGCTTAAGTCTACAGCTCCCCTATAGGGGTAGTTTATAATAAGAGTCTGGATCCAGGCATGTATCAGCAACGTGGACATAATATACTAAGGGCCCTACTCTCTACTATTAGACTTAATTTACAAAGCCTAGGGGGAAGACCCTATAATCTAAGCCGTTATTAAAAAAATTAAATCCTTAAATAGTACTATTTTAGATGGTTCTAGTTATAAGTTTCAAGACAGGCTACTATACTAAAAGGGACACATATATATGTTAAAACAAAAAGCCTTGTAACAGGAAATTCTATAAACCTACTATAATAAGCTGCTAAGCGGGCACTAGGGGCAAACGTAGATACAAATCCTGGTTAAAAGATATTTTTATTGGCCGGGCTTAAAGGCCTCTATTGTAGACTATATACGCTCTTATACAACGTGCTAATACGTATCTGTACCACGTTATCGCCTGTATAGAGAGCTTGCTTTGTTACTAATTCCATCGGGCCCTATACAAGAACTTAGTATAGACTTTATTACTAGACTCCTGACTACTATTAGAGATGGCTGGGAAATAGATATAATCTTGGTTATCATAGATTATTATACCAAGATAAGTTTCTTTACTATAATAAGTACGATAATAAATACTGCTAAACTAGCCGAGATCTTCTATAGGGAGATTAAATGTAAATAGAGACTACCTAAAGAAATCGTGACTAATAGAGGCACGACCTTTACTAGCAAGTTCTAGAAGATACTTTACTAGCTAAATGGAATCAAAACCTAATATACTACTACTTATTACCTATAGGGTGATAGACAAATAGAAAAAATAAACTAAACCCTAAAACAATACCTAAGGGCGTTTATAGTAGAAAACACCTAGAACTAGCTAAACTTATTATATACTACATTCTTTACTTACAATTTGGCACAAAGCGCTATAATTAAAATAAGCCCATTTAAAGCTCTCTTTAGCTATAAACCATCTTTTACTATTCCATATAATAAATAGCCTACTAAGGACAGTATTCCTCAGAGGGAGGTACTAGTAATTAAGAAACATATTAAAAAACTTTAGTAAATTTAAACAGACTATAAGGAAAACTAGAAACAGGTAGTTAAGATACAGGCCCGAAATTACAACAATCGACACTAGCCTGTATAATTCAAGATCAGCCAATAGGTATTACTAACAACCAAGCATCTACTCCTAAAAAACAAAAGCTTACTCTACAGAGGGTCGGCCCATTTAGAATTATATCTTAAGTAGGTAAGCAGGCCTACAGTCTAACCCTACCAGAAAAGTACTCTTAAATATACTATATATACCATGTAAGCTAGCTGGAGCCCTAGGTAGCAAGAAACCCAAAGAACCTAATAGAAGGCATCCTAGACCTACTAGACTTAGAGGACAAACAAGCTAAATAAGAGCTAGAAAAAATTCAAGACTACTAGAAGATTAAGAACACTATATACTACTTAATAAAGTAGAAAGGATAGCCTAGTAAATATAACTTATAGGTACCAGAAGACGAAATGTTGGCAGACAAAACCATTATAAAGTACTAGAAAGAAAGAGGGCTAAAGTAAAGCTAGAAGAGGACCCAAGACCAGACTAGTAGAGGCCGTAGAAAGTAGCTATAAATTAAATAGCGATAGGCCAATAAAGGCTAGGACAGCCAGATAACTAGCCAATAAAGTTAATATTAGCCTAATAAGTACTAGATAACTAGCCAATAAAGCTAATATTAGATAAATAAGTATTAGAGAACTAATAAGTAAACTAGAGGCTAGCCTAATAACAGGGAAATATTTCTAGGTAAAGGCCTACCAAGGGGTTATCAAGTATTACCTAAGTAGAGGAGGGCTTTAAAGATTAACGTATTAAAATTAAGCATAAACGACCTTAGAAATGTCTAGGTTAAGGGGGGACTAGAAGAGTCCCTAAAAAAGCAACACAAGGGTATCGTTATCCCTACTCCCAAAAAACCAAGCCCCCTCTACCAACACTAATTACCAAGCCACCATATCCCTAATGTTATAAACAGCCTCCTTCAGACCCCCAGACCCCTTCAGCCTCCTTCAGCCCCTTCAAAGCCCTTCCAGCCTCCCTCAGCCCCTATCCGCCTCCTTCAGAAAGAATAGGCTATCTATGCAAGCCTCTAGATATAAGTGGAGAAACCAGCTAGCCTAGCTTGGTAGAATCTTCTTATCGGAGTTATTCCTTCCGCCCTTTCCCATTTCTCTTTCTAGCCCCTGTTTTTCTCGAGTCATTATTCTCTCCGTCGGAGGAATATACCTCTCCGAAGGTCCGAACCTTCTATGTATATATACCTAGCCTTTTCCTCTCAGATAGATAGTTAGTTCTTTAGTCAGATTAACTTTTTCCCTCCTATACCTAGCTTGCCTCCTCCTTCCTTGAATTTGTTCTCTGTAAGGTGTTGAAGAATATCTTGACTACAGCCTTGCTATGTCCCTCTACCCTTAGCCCTCTACCCTTAATCTAGGTGTTTTTAACAGCTTGATCTGACTCACCTATCTTCCCACCTCTTTTCGTCCCTTCTTGGTTTCCACGATGACTTCAGACTGGCAGACCCTTTTTGATTTCCTCCCCTCTATCCCCAGGGATTTTGTGGGAATTAATCCACCACTGCCTTCTGGAATCTCTGGCCCTCAGATTACCCTCGTCCTCTCTACCTTCTCTCGAGGAGGCTAGTCTACCTCCCAGACCTCTATTCAGGGCCTTATCTTTCCTGAAGATATAGATGGTCTGGGTAGGGCAGTTCTCTTCGCGTTCTATACTCTAGGACAAAGAATTGCCCAGAAGGAAATCTTTCCTTCAGCTTCCGCCTCCTTCTCGTCCCAGCCACCCTCTCAGCCCTCGGTTCCTCGCCTCTCGCCTCCTGACCCCTATTCAGGGGGTAAGGAAAAATTTAGATTTTTTGCTACCTAACTGCAACTAGTCTTTTCTTTGGACCCATTTTGCTTCTCGGTAGATTTGGCTAAAATAGCCTATTTGGCCTCCTTCCTCTGAGATTCGGCCCTTTCTTGGTTCTCCCCCTACCTCGACCTTTCTACTGGCCTCTCCGATTTTATTACCTATTCGGAATTCTTCTCGGCCCTTCAAGCTGCCTTTGACGACCCAGATGCCCTCGGTACTGCTGAAAGAGACCTATGGGCTCTAAAACAGGAAACCTCCTGCTTGGCCTATTATTCAAAATTCGTCCCCCTCGTCTCTATTCTCGGCTGGACCTCCAATACGGTAAAAATTACTCACTTCCGTAGAGGTCTAAAAGAGAACCTTAAGGACTTCCTGGTT
This sequence comes from Diaporthe sp. PMI_573, assembly GCA_021399435.1. Taxonomy (NCBI): domain Eukaryota; kingdom Fungi; phylum Ascomycota; class Sordariomycetes; order Diaporthales; family Diaporthaceae; genus Diaporthe; species Diaporthe sp. PMI_573. Next base: position 803,744 of record JAJTUP010000030.1, on the reverse strand, counting down.
GGCCGAGACATGCCTCTGGATTTTTCTTCTTACGTGAATAAGTGTATTTCTCTGGATAACGACCTCTTTGCCTGCCAGAAGGAAAAAAAAAAGAATTCAGCCCCTGGTTTTGGCTCCCAACCCGCCTACTATTTACCCTACTACCCCTGTTTTACCCCCTGGCCCTATGGAACTCGACTCTACCCAGAGGAAGGCCTACCGTAGGGCTAATAATCTCTGTACCTACTGTGGCCAGCCTGGCCACTTTGTTCGGGACTGCCCTCACCCTGGGAGAAAGAAATTCTCAAATATTTCTTATGCTTCTACCTCGGCCCTCCTAGCTTCTCTGCCTCTAAATTCGACCCCTACTGCTACCCCTACTTCTTCGGCCCCAGTACTCTATTCGGGAAAAGAGAGCGGGTAGTTAGCCCACAGCCTAATTTACCCGCTCCTATTAGCTGTTGGAATTTTTATTCGCCCTTAGAATGTGAACCGACTTCGCTACAGTCACCGCCCGTCTCACAGCCTGCTCTACATTTTGCCTCAGACTTCTCGCCTTCCTACAAGCCGCCCTCGGTTGAAGATTTAATTGATGACGATACTAAAAAATACTCCGAAAAATCTAGTATTTTTGACCCCGAGGACGACCCTAACCCCGATGGATTGGTGGAGGAATCTGATGGACCGCTTTTGACCCAATGTATGGGGACAGGACCCCCTGAAGGGCCCCTGGAACCCCTGCAGCTGGCCCACTGAACCCCCTGGACACCCGCCACCAGCCGCTAGGCCCCTAGCTTAGCCCTTAGCCCTAGGGCCCCCTAGCCCTTCGACCCCCATTCAGACTTAGACTTCGCCCCCTACTTTGGCCCCTACTTCGCCTGTTTTTCGACCTATCCCGACCCTGATTCGACCCACTATATTCACTCTTTGGACCTTGGAAATAAGGCCCCTCTCGTCCTCCTAGCTACTCTCTCCGGCACTCCTGGATCGATAATGATTGATTTGGGAGCTACTTCTTGTTTTATCAACTTTGACTTCGCCCTTGCCTAAGGGTACCCCCTTTGGAAGAAAACTCGCCCTGAAGCTTTATTAGTAGTGGATGGAAGGGAGTCTTCTGCTGGAGATATTCTCTATGAAGTCGATATTTGCCTCTAGATTGACCAGCACCTTGAAACTTCTGTTTTTAAGTTATGAAAATCTCTAGTTACCCTAGCTATTCTAGGGCGTTTATGGCTCTCCTACCATAACCCTATTATAGACTGGAAGACCGGCTTGATCTCTTTTACCTTGGATATTTGCTAGCTTTCTTGTTTGCCTACTCGTTCTTTGTCTTTAGCTTCGACTATTCAGCCTTTACCTCTAGCCTTGACTTCACCCTTCTCAGCTAACAACCCTGTGGTAGCGAGAATTTCTAGTGTAGCCCTTTTTCGATTTGCTAAACGGGATAAGGCCCAGATCTATAGGGTCTCTATTCAAGAGATTAAGGACTACCTAGCTTCTGAAGGAAATGAAAAATCCCCTGAAGAAGAAGAGGAATTTCTTTAGTTAAAGATACCTGACTAATTTCACGACCTTCTCCCTCTTTTTCGAAAAAGGGACGCCGAAAGGCTCCCTCCTTATAGGGGTATGCTCGACTGCCCTATAGAACTTGAAGAAGGAAAATCAGCTCCCTTCGGCCCCCTATACCCTATGTCAGATCTCGAGCTCCAGGCTCTCCGAGTCTATTTAGACGACAACCTGAAAAAGGGCTATATTAAGCTATCTTCGTTATCTGCCGCCTCACCTGTCTTCTTTGTTCGAAAGCCAGGAGGTGGACTTTGCTTTTGTGTTGACTATAGGGCCCTAAACGCTATAACTAGGCGTAATAAGACCCCCTTGCCCTTAATAGACGACTCTCTTTGATGGCTCTCTGGAGCTAAAATCTTTTCTTGCCTAGATCTTCGCTAGGGGTTTCAACCAGATTCGAATTCGCTAGGGCGACGAACCCCTTACAGCCTTCTGTACTAGATACGGCCTTTTTGAATATATAGTAATGCCCTTTGGGTTAACTAATGCCCTAGCTGTCTTTTAGTCTTTCATTAATTACGTTTTGAGAGAATTTCTCGACATCTTTGTGGTTGTCTATATAGACGATATCCTTATTTTCTCGAATTTAGAAAAGGAACACTCCCAGCACCTTTGAGCTGTCCTTGAGAAATTAGCTGAGGCCGGCTTGTTTATTAAAGGCGAAAAGTGTGAATTTTTTACTACTTCGACTACCTTCCTTGGTTTTGTTATCTCTCCAGAAGGGATTTCTATGGATTTGACTAAGGTGGCTACTATTCGAGACTGGAAGGCCCCTTCTTTAGTTAAAGAACTTTAGTCATTCCTTGGATTTACTAATTTCTACTGAAGATTTATTTGAAAATATTCGCTCGTCTGCCGACCTTTGTTTTTATTACTTTGAAAATCCTAGCCCTTCTTTTGGGACCCCCCCCAGCAAAAAGCCTTTAAAGCTCTGAAGGAGCTATTTACTTTAGAACCTATTCTTCGCTATTTCGATCCTACCCTTGACTCTATTCTCGAAACCGACTCCTCAGATAACGTTATTTCGGCTATCTTTTCCCAAAAGGTACCCTATAATGGAAAGCACCTCTTACACCCTATTGCCTATAGATCCCGAAAGCTTACCTAAGCTGAAGAGAACTATGGGATAGGGGATAAAGAGATGCTGGCTATTGTAGACGCTCTATCTGAATACCGTTTATATACTGAGTCTCTTGCTAAACCCCTTATGGTTCTTATAGACTATTTAAATCTGTCTGCCTTTACTTCGAAAAAGGTCTTGAATAGATGATAGGCCTGGTGGGCTAATGAGCTCTCTGGCATGAATTTTGTTATTTCTTTTCGCCCAGGGGAGTTAAATACTCGAGCCGATGCCCTTACTCGAAGACCCTAAGACTAAAAGGGAGGCATAGCAGCTATAGCCTCTGAAAAAACTATTGTACCATCTAAAAAGATAGTATATCCAAGAGCTATAGCTGCCTTAGCTACCCCTACTCTTTTGGAATTCGAATCTGCCTTTAACCTTTCGACTATTTGCTTAGCCCTTCCTTTAGACCCCTTTTTTAAGGAAATTTAATTACTACTTAAAAACCCTCCGAATTTAGCCCCTTGATACCTAGCTATAGATTTAGCTACTTGTTCTATTTAAAACGGCCTCCTTCTTATTCGAAATCTGGTTTATATACCAGAGGGCGACCTAAGGAGACAGGTTATTTCTTCTCGATACTCCTACCCAGCTGCTGGCCACCCTGGCATTGCCTCTACCTTCGAATTAATTACTCGAGATTTCTGGTGGCCTTCTATTCGAAAGACTATTTAGTAGTATATTCGAAATTGCTCCATTTGTTCTAGAATTAAGCCCTCCCGACTACCTCCTTTTGGCTTTCTGAAACCCCTGGAGATCCCCTAGAAATGCTGGACTTCTATTTCTATGGATCTAATTACTGGCCTACCCCTTTTAAATTCTTTTAACGCCATTATCGTTTTTGTTGACCGACTCTCGAAAATGAGCCATTTTGTGCCCTGCAACACTACTCTGGATTCTAAGGGCTGGGCCCTACTATTTAGAGATAATATCTTTCGTCTTCACGGTCTTCCTTCTGAATTTATCTCTGATCAAGGTTCTATTTTTATTTCCAAATTTTCCAAGGCCCTATACAGGTTACTTGGAATTAAACAGAATTTTTCTACTGTAAACTACCCATAGTCTGATAGCCAGACAGAAGCTATTAATACCCTATTAGAACAATACCTTCAAGGGTATATATCCTATCAACAAGACGACTAGGTAGACTAGCTCTCTATGGCTGAATTTACTTATAATAATTCTATTTCCTCAATAACCAAGATTTCGCCTTTTTTTGCTAACTATGGCTTTCACCTCTGTTTCGACTCCCTACTTCCAGCCCTAGATTCGACCCTAGAAGAAGTAAAAGAATTTACTTCTTTATTTTCCGACCTCGAGAATTTTATCCGTTTAGAAATCCGCCTAGCTTAGGAAGCTTATTCTGAGTAGGTAAATAAAAGTTGACGATCTGCTCTGAATTTTACTCTGGGCTCTCGAGTATAGCTACTTTGCCGCTATATTCACACTACTAGGCCTTCTTAAAAGCTTGATTTTAAATACTTAGGGCCCTTTAAGATATCTTAGAAAATCTCTCCCTATACTTATAAACTTAAGCTTCCCCCTAGTATGAAAATACACCTAGTTTTTTACGTTTCTCTACTTGAACCCCTAGCTGAAGATCCTCTCCCTAACCAAGTTATTCCTCTACCCCCCCTTATCGAGGTTGAAGGGGAAGAGGAATTCTGGGTAAAGGAAATTCTTGATTCTAGGATTAGAGGAAAGAAACGCTAGTTCTTAGTCAGCTAGGTAGGCTATGATATACCTACCTGGGAACCTTTAGAAAATATCTTTGAGACTAAGGCCTATTCAAAGTACCTGGCCTAGTACCCTTACTAGCCCTAGATATTTATTTGTTTATTTATCCTTGTTTTTGTTTTAAACTAGCTTGTGGAACTTGCTTTAGAAAGGAGGGCCTACTGTTATAAACAGCCTCCTTCAGACCCCTAGACCCCTTCAGCCTCCTTCAGCCCCTTCAAAGCCCTTCTAGCCTCCCTCAGCCCCTATCTACCCCCTTTAGAAAGAATAGGCTATCTATATAAGCCTCTAGATATAAGTAGAGAAACCAGCTAGCCTAGCTTGGTAGAATCTTCTTATTAGAGTTATTCCTTCTGCCCTTTCCTATTTCTCTTTCTAGCCCCTGTTTTTCTCGAGTCATTATTCTCTCCGTTGGAGGAATATACCTCTCTGAAGGTCTGAACCTTCTATGTATATATACCTAGCCTTTTCCTCTTAGATAGATAGTTAGTTCTTTAGTCAGATCAACTTTTTCCCTCCTATACCTAGCTTACCTCCTCCTTCCTTGAATTTATTCTCTGTGAGGTGTTGAAGAATATCTTGACTACAGCCTTACTATGTCCCTCTACCCTTAGCCCTCTACCCTTAACCTAGGTGTTTCTAACAATAGTATCCTGAAAATATAAGTTGTTCTTACTAGCTTGTAAGTGTAGCACGTTGCTTTTACAGCTAGTATAGCGGCTATTTTCTCAATAAAGGCTATCTAGTTACTAGACTAAATACTTAGATTAATAACTAAAAAGTCTGTTCTATAAAAGCTATCTATGTTAAACGGAAACACTTATGTGGGCGCTGCACGTAAAGGGTTACCCTAGACTTCACGTAGAGAGTTACCCTAGACTTGGCACTTTTTCGGCTAAGTGCCTATGTGGCATGCGTGCCGGCAGATAAGTTTGGTGGCCGTGAGTTGATTTTTTGGGCTGTTTTAAGACCCTAACTTCGTACCTCTGCATTCCCCTTATTTCTTACCCAAAAAACATGTAACTTAGCTCATTAGATAGTCTGATTTCTGAAGTTTATCTGTATTTAGTTTGGTTACTGTCAGGGTTAGGGTTGGCTGGTTATTTAAAGTCAAAGATAGTGGGTCCGAGGGCCGAATTTTCCGGCCTCCCTATCTGCGCACCAGAGCCAACCGCAGCGTGCCCAGGGTTGAGACGATGTCGGAGGGACTGTGAGGAGGGCTGACAGAAGCCCACTCAAATTCAATGCAAAGTTGTCTGAACTATTCTCAATCGTCCCAACTCGCCTCCAGGCACCCTGCTGCGACCCTGCCACACACACACTGCTGAAGGCACTAACCTTCAGAATCTACTATAGTAATAACTATATCCTGATATATTCCGACTCTTTAATAGCTTGCTAGCTTGCAAGGCAAGCTTGTAATCCTTAATATATGGCTCGATAGATAGATCGTCAAGCCTACTCGCCGGGCTCGCAACTAAGCCTGGCAAGCCTGACCCTAACCCTAGGTCTTGGCGTGTTCCCGTGACTCTGCCAACTAGTATCGCGGGGCAGGCGTCGTAGCGTTCGATCCGGGTTGTCTGGGTTTCCCCAACAGGTCCCTTTGGTGCCAACGTGTTGGTTTATAACAAGGGGCTTATTTAAGCCTATCCAATATAGATATTAATTAAAACATTATTAGTAACTTTCTATCTATAGTATTATTTACAATAGTAGGACTAAATTATCTACAGACATTAATATAAGTCATTACTAATAAATTACAGGCTGTTATGTCCATTTTCGAAAAATTTACCTACATTAAACGTTAATAATGCCCCTCCTCCTTACACCCAGGTCGAGTTACATAGTGTAAGCGCTACACCAGAAAGTAGTCCTACTGTAAGAATCCAACCATTACAGGACAAAAACGGTATCATTCTTATAGTCTAACTACCAAAGATGCCAGAAAATAAAAAGCTTTTATATATATTATGCGATATTGGCTTAGTAATTAACATGTCGCGTAGCATAGATACTAATATCTCTACTTCTGACGAGAATAAGAGGACAGGCCTCTTAGTCTTAAACCTAGTCAAGCATGCATATTACATAATCATATCGACTATAACAACAAAGAATCGACTGGCAATTGTAACATTTTCTGACGGATCTAAGGTACTGTAACTTCTGACAGAGATAACAGACGCCAACAAGAAAACCGCTAAAGCAAAGAATGAGGCCATGGGGCTTAAAAGCTGCATAAATCTTTGGCACGGCTTGCGAGATGGTATCAAGCTCATTAAGAACAAAGCAAATACAGAGCTCGGGTCCAGCCTGCTCCTAGACAACTACCTGCCCGAGAACCACTGTAAGATAATTACTCATATCTGTCTGATTATATTTGTTCTTATATCCTCTAGTATTTCAGCCCTCCAAAGTTTTAAGGACGTTGTATAGGGATATCTTTCTCAATGAGAGCGTGAGGAAGGTAATGTGCTTTGATCAATCCTCCGATGTCATGCTTCCTACCGGCTTTATAGATGTTGTGGAGAAACATGTTGGCCAACTGTTTAAACGACTCATCCGGGAGGCCAAGACGTCGGCCGAGATCCACAGTGAGATTCTCAGTCGTTATCAGACTCACTGGGGGAAGATACATTCCAATACCACTTGTCTATCCTGCCTGCGCCGACGACCACAGTACGGTCTGCATTGCGGACATATCGTCTGCGAGAACTGTGTCCTCATCTTTGGTAGCCGGTCGCCAGAAGATCCATGGCTCTACGAACTAAAAACATGCTTCCTGTGTGGGGAAGAGATGGTAGGCGGGGTACTAGTTCGAGTGCATCCGCCTACCGCAGGCGTCGGGGTGCTGTGCATTGACGGCGGAGGCGTGCGGGGGATCGCCCCGCTTAGATTAAGGAGGAGGATCCAGGAGCGTATTGGCCTGCCGATTTCTTTCCAGAGGCTGTTCCAAGTCGCCTTTGGGATCAGCTCAGGTATATTCCCGCCCACCCAATCTAGAATTTGACTGACTCATGTAGGAGGTCTGATCGTCGCAGACGTTTTCCTCAACGGTAATTCCATTGATGAATCGATAGATAGGTTTGAGAGACTGGCACGAATGATCTTCTAGCGGCGCGAATTGATCGTTCCGTTCCTTCCCCGATTCCTAGGGCCGCTGGTGGTGCAAATGGTGGGGAGCTCTGGTCTGCTTCCTGGCCTGTTCCGACTCCTAGGTGTGATCGTGTCGTATTTTGCTGACGGCTTTGTATCCCCTGGAACATATCGAGGCTGCTCTGTAGGAAGCCTTCGGGAACGAGAGGGCTATATCGGACGTCTCGCACGTGACGGCTAGTGGGACACTCGTTGGTTTATCAGTGACAGATGCCCAACCGTCGCCTGCGCCTGCACCTGCGCCTGCGCCTGCTTCTGCTACAAAGCCCATAATCCATAATGGGGCTGCTTTACAAGCTAGAGATCATGCGAGTGGCCAGCAGCCGTCAAACACTGTACAGACGACTGGCGACGAGACAATAGCCCCAACAATTGATACAGTTGCAGCGGATTCGCTTACAGATTTCATAGGAAAACCACAAACAGCTACGTCGCTCAACCAGCAGAAGCAAGTATTCAGAGACATCCGTCAATACTTGGATCTTCCAATGCGTCTAACATAGTTAAGAGCGATCCGACTGCCCTTACCGGCGCTCCCATAGCCCCATCAGCCGTAAAAAAAAACCTGACTCAGCCTCAAACCGGTACTCTTTAACTACTGGTGACCAAAACTCTGTTACCGTTGGAAAGACAGTAGATAACCCAGACTCAGACACAACAGCCGATCTCCCCGTCCGGCAATCAAAGGTCATCGGCCTCCGTCAAGTCTCAGCTCCATGGCGTATCAACAATATTGGCGCGAAATTAGCGCCTCAAGCTGAAACAACTAAAGCGTCGTCAACAGACGTATACACAAAGCCGGCCTCTAACGCACGCCTAGCCAACCCGGCGTCTCGCGGCCACAAAGCAGCACTAACATTATATACAGCGGGACAAGTTTCGCAACATATACTTCTGCCTACGCAGCCTGCCTTAATGGTTCCAATTTCTACGGCAGACCTGGCGATGACGCTAATCGAGTAGGCCCCTAAGGAGCCCGAGCGGCCAAAGAAGGAGATGGCGTTCCCTGGATTTCAGTCTGCTCGAAGCAACGGGCCTTGGAGTAGAGAAGCTTTCAATTTGCTTGAGAGTGGCAGGCCTTAGTGATAGATAATATAGAGTATGCTCGGCGGTACTCAATATGTCATCGTATATGCTGCAGAAAGCTTTGATGGTTCTAGATGTCGCAGAGTCTACATGCATTGGTAATCAACAGTGCTTCCATAGAGCTGTCGACTGGGTCTTGGAGTAGGTTGCTGATGGGCTATATTTAATGAATACACAAGCAGCCTGGTGGCTACAACTAACTCTCAAGAACCGTTCTTTTGCTCGACTTAATTGAGGGTGCGCCATCATTTTTCTTCAGTCCATCCCACCTCGTGTCTACACTAACTTCCCAGGTCCTTGCCCCTGTTTTGTCCTCAAGGTCTCATACTAAATGCCCCCCCTCCTCATCACTGCCAGTTAGCATCCCTTCACTGCTAGCATCACCATCACTAGCCCTACACATAGTCATATGTGTGCTCTTTGTAACCAAGATCCCGCCTTTCTGAACCGAAGGATCATCCGGTATCTTTAGAGTATCAATGCGAGACGTAATAGTAGTCGACCGCCCGTCTGCCTCCCCAAACTTGCACGCCTCCTTGTCCCTCCCGAAGCTATGCAGCTGATAATTGCCCGCGCCGGCAGCACCACCCCCGCCAGCACCACTGCCGCCGCTCTTCCTGCCGAACCGGGCTGTACTGTCCTTCGCTTTTCCCTCCTCGGAGGACGAAGACTCGTCGGAGCCTACGAGGCTGACCAGCCAGGGCAGATGGTGCCGCACAAAGGGCTTCAGAGTCGCGAGACAGTTGCACAGGATACCGATATTAACCTCCACCGCGGACCAGACCGCGCCCAAGCCCTGCCTGTAGAGCACGTCTGGGTTATTTATCATGGCGCGAATGCAGGCAATGCGGACGCAGGAGGCTATAACCGCCCTGTTTGAGGGTTATTCTTGTCAGCAAGTGTCAATTCCCCTTGATAGAACAACAGTACATCATCAAGGCACCGATCTGAGGGGTGGGGGCCAAGTGAGAGAATGGAATGGGTTCACGCACCCCGACGCAAGCGCGAGGATGCAACAGACGGAAACCTTCTGCCTCCGCGGCATGTTCAGGCCCCACAGCATCACCACAGGCATGAGGACCAGCACCCCATCGGTGGAAATATTTAGCACGGCCTGCGCAAGCGCGATGTCGTTGAGGCAGGTGCCGATGTAGACGTTAAGCGGGTTACACGGCCCAGAGAGGATAGCGGTAAAGGCGATTGTGTCTTTGTGGATATGTTTGTGTCAGCCCTTGGCAAGCTACTAAGTCAGGGGGTGGTCTTAAACGCACAGGTCGTGATGACGAAGGCGATGACATAGAGCGCCACGCGGAAGCCTGTGTTTGGGCTGATGCGGTGGTAGAGGACTATCAGAGACAGCTTGGCCAGTGTCGGAGGCCAATGGTAAGTCAAGGCGATGGAGAGGCGTTTCTGTTTTTGACGGAGTATGTTAGTAATTGATTGGGCGAGCAAGAAATACTTTGTGTGTAGAAGGAAGTTCCATTACGCTTGGCGAGACATGGAAAATGTGCTTGTCTTGGGAAAAGAGGACGAGGGGCCCTTTGTTCTGACTTACTTTCGTGTAGCATTGTAATTGCTCCTCAGTGACGCTCCATAGATGCTTTCCGTAACCACACGGGAAGACCTTGAGCTTTATGACAAAAGAAGACAGGTAAACTGCCCATGATGCGAACAGGAGAACTGCGCGGTGGTTCTGTCAGCTTGAAACCCGGGGCAGAGTTGCATTGAAGCCCGAGTTTACTTTGAGGTTCGAGTCGAAGACTACCGTTGAATTCGGACATTTTCGGTGTAGTTGTGATATAATTCAGCAAGGGAGCGCAGACGTACAATCATCGAGACCGAGTCCACGTTGGATGAGACAGGCTCTGGTGTAGAAGCGTAATATGAGACCTATAGTTGCCAACACAGAGGTCACAGTATTGACGACCACAATTCTGATTTGAAGTGTGGAGAAACCATCGACTTCTAAAGTTTCGTTCCCGGGAACAGGCAGTATTCCGACCTTCGACATGGTGGCTCTTCGTGTTTTGACTACGCGAACGATCACTTCTGGAACCAAGGCTGGGTGAGAAGGGATAGACAAGACTCTTGCACCAGGGCCAAGCATGTTTTAAATCAAAAGACAGCCAGCTACGCACTGATCACGCCAGCAAGGTCTGTTACAGAATTTGATCTGCAGATCGTTCGAGAAGCTCGAAGAGAAGCAGATCCGCGGGTGTCATCGACTAGACTGCTGTGGCCCTCGGACCCGTCAGCTGTGGCGCGCCGTTCAGCACGGCGGCGACCAGCATCCTCGTACAACACACCATGAGAAAACAGGCGTTTTGGTCGCTTCGGGAGAGTCACAGCGCTACTGCGTGCCCAGCTGTCGCTCCTGCGGCACACTAGACGTAATGCTGGCAGAAGAAGCTGGGCGGACCCTGACGAGCATGCAGATCATGCGGGTATGCCGAGTGCTGGTCCCCTGCTCTGGACCGAAGCACGGTCTTGATGAGCCTTCGTATCATTTCTCATCGCCTGTCAGATTATCTCGATCCCCTTTCAACAAGGGTTGCAATCCGCACGCCCTTGCTCGTCTGCTGGTTGATTTTAATAGTCCGGCTTATCTCTGTTTCCCTACCGGAACCCCTGGATAAAGGCACTTTGCACAGACTCGAGCGTACAGTAGACCACTTATCTTTGCTTTTTCCGTGGATCAGTCTCGAGACCAATCCGAGTTCAGAGCTGCCCGAGAGGCGTCTGCCAAATGGAAGTAGTAGCTGAATTCGTGGTTCGGGTAAGTTGGCTGCAGTTACGCGACAGACCACGAGTGGTCGGGATCTCCCACTGCAGTTACCGTGGCCGCACCATTTCTGACGCCCCCTATTTCGGACAGCCAAAATTGCTCAGCCCCCGCATAAAAGCCACAACTTTACTGATACATTTCTCAACAACCACTAACTTGGTTGATCAGGCAGCCGGACAAATCAGTTACCCGGACAAAATGACGTAATTAGAGGGCCATGATGACTCGGTTAACTCAGTGGCCTTCTCGTGTGACGGGCAGACGGTGGCATCGGGTTCTGATGACGAGACGGTCTGGCTCTGGGACGTAGCCACGGGCGCCCACCGGCAGACGCTCGAGGGCTTTACTCAAAATCTCACTTTCGACCCATTATCCAAGACGAGGGATATGTCTTTTGTGATCTGCAGCACGATAGCGACTTCGTGAGCATTGAATGAAGTGTTAAACAGCCCAAGATTGCTCATTTTTAAAGGATTGTTAAAAAGCGGGGAAGTTCTCGCTGAGTGTCAGGCAGGAATTTTTTCCCACATGGGAAGCTTTTCCCGGAGAGACTCCCCAGTTAATCGCGCAAACGGTGACGTGCGCCGTAGCACCACCGCAGCCAATGCGATATGCGTCATCAATTCTATTGTAAACAGACTGCTCGTTACTAACGGAGCGGTTACTATGGTAATTTTTGGTGCCCTTGCCGGTAAGTGAAAGGAACATTTTCTTGGGGTCATCGCTGACTCAATTCAAGAAATTGGAACCCATCTTAGCGACTAATGTACTGCTTTCCTGCTTGTCCTGCTGGCCGCAACAACGCATCTGGGTAGTTAGTTTTGCATCATAGAGAACAATGCTCCAAAGTAGTCCAGTATACGTGAACAACAACCATGTGCTCTGTGCCCCCTACTTCCTGTTCCAAATTCAGCTACATTTGTACGACAGCCCTGTACAATGTTTCACATTACAACACACATTACAAACTATTCTTGGGTGCTTATATAACCTTAATACCTTTCTCAGATGGACTTTTGGATGCGACTAATGTACGACTGTCGTTATAATGTCGGAGCGTATTTCGAGAGCCGAGGACGACTGCTGCCTGGGAACTGACGGTACGGTTTACCACGGTAGTAAGTAATTGCAAGAAATCACACGGGTCATTAAACTTAACACGTCGTACACAGGCAGCAAAATCTTATTGTCATCAAGACAGCTCCAACCTTCCCCCAACGATATTTACTTTACTGTCAAGAAACAAGCTTTTCACCTAATCCACAGCACTTACTGTCTTATCCCGTATAGACTAAGCAGCCTCAGCCTTAAGATCCTCAAGTTCTATAAGCATATCTCTGAAGGATAGTGCCTTTAGCAGTAGTTTTCATGTAGCAGGGTTGCAGTAAGGTGCCTTGAGGCAAATTAAGACAGTGTGTGAGTGGTCTGGACAACTTTGTATTAAATTTGAGTGGGCTTCTGTCAGCCCTCCTCACAGTCCCTCCGGGTTGGCTCTGGTGCAAGAATAGCGAGGCCGGAAAATTCGCCCTTCAGACCCACTATCTTTGGCTTTAAATAGCCAGCCAACCCTAACCCTGACAGTAACCAAACTAAATACAGATAAACTTTAGAAATCAGGCTATCTAATAAACTAGGTTACATGCTTTTTAGGTAAGAAATAAGGGGAATGCAGAGGTTCGAAGTTAGGGTCTTAAAATAGCCCAAAAAATCAGCTCACGGCCACTAAACTCATCTGCCAGCAGAGTTGTGACACTTTTACTATACATCCAACTTGTTAAAAACACCTAGATTAAGGGCAGAGGGCTAAGGGTAGAGGGACATAGTAAGGCTGTAGTCAAGATATTCTTCAACACCTCACAGAGAACAAATTCAAGGAAGGAGGAGGCAAGCTAGGTGTAGGAGGGAAAAAGTTAATCTGACTAAAGAACTAACTATCTATCTACGAGGAAAAGGCTAGGTATATATACATAGAAGGTTCAGACCTTCAGAGAGGTATATTCCTCCAATGGAGAGAATAATGACTCGAGAAAAACAGGGGCTAGAAAGAGAAATGAGAAAGGGTAGAAGGAATAACTCCGATAAGAAGATTCTACCAAGCTAGGCTAGCTAGTTTCTCTACTTATATCTAGAGGCTTGCATAGATAGCCTATTCTTTCTAAAGGAGGTGGATAGGGGCTGAGGGAGGCTAGACGGGCTTTAAAGGGGCTAAAGGAGGCTGAAGGGGTCTAGGGGTCTAAAGGAGGCTGTTTATAACAGTAGGCCCTCCTTTCCAAAGCAAGTTCCACGAGCTAATTTAAAACAAAAACAAGGATAAATAAACAAATAAATATCTAGGGCTAGTAAGGGTACCGGGCCAGGTACTTCGAATAGGCCTCGGTCTCGGAGATATTTTCCAAAGGTTCCCAGGTAGGTGTATCATAGCCTACCCAGCTGACTAAGAACTAGCGTTTCTTTCCTCTAATCCTAGAATCAAGAATTTCCTTTACCCAGAATTCCTCTTCCCCTTCAACCTTGATAAGGGGGGGTGGAGAAATAACTTGGTTAGGGAGAGGATCTTTAGCTAGGGGTTCAAGTAGAGAAATGTGAAAAACTGGGTGTATTTTCATACTAGGGGGAAGCTTGAGTTTATAGGCATAGGGAGAGATTTTCTGAGATATCTCGAAGGGCCCTAAGTGTTTAAAATCAAGCTTTTGAGAAGGCCTAGTAGTGCGAATATGGTGGTAAAGTAGCTATACTCGAGAGCCTAGAGCAAAATTCGGAGTAGATCGTCGACTTTTATTTACCTGCTTAGAATAGGCTTCCTGAGCCAGGCGGATTTCTAAATGGATAAAATTCTTAAGGTCTGAAAATAAAGAAGTAAATTCTTTTACTTCTTCTAGGGTTGAATCTAGGGCTAGAAGTAGGGAGTCAAAACGAGGGTAAAAGCCGTAGTTAGTAAAAAAAGGCGAAATCTTGGTTGTTAAAGAAATAGAATTATTATAAGTAAATTCAGCCATAGAGAGCCAGTCTACCTAGTCGTCTTGTTAATAGGATATGTACCCTTGAAGGTATTGTTCTAATAAGGTATTAATAGCTTCTGTTTAGCCGTTAGACTATAGGTGGTTTGTAGTAGAAAAATTCTACTTAATTCCGAGTAACCTATACAGGGCTTTAGAAAATTTAGAAATAAAAATAGAACCTTAATTAGAGATAAATTCGGAAGGAAGACCATGAAGACGAAAGATATTATCTCTAAATAGTAAGGCCCAGCCTTTAGAATCCAGAGTAGTGTTACAGGGTATAAAATGGCTCATTTTTGAGAGTCGGTTGATAAAAATAATAATAGCGTCGAAGGAGTTTGAAGGGGGAAGGCTGGTAATTAAATCCATAGAGACTAAGGTCTAGTGTTTCTAGGGAATTTCCAAAGGTTTCAAAAAGCCGAAGGGGGGTAGCTGAGAAGGCTTAATTCTAGAACATATAGAGTAGTTTCGAATATATTGCTGAATAGTCTTTTGAATAGAGGGCTACTAGAAGTCTCGAGTGACTAATTCAAAAGTAGAAGTAACGCTAGGGTGGCCTATAGCTGGGTAAGAATGTCGAGAAGAAATAACTTGCCTCCTTATATCACCTTCTAGTATATAAACCAGATTTCGAATAAGTAGGAGGCTGTCTTGAATAAAATAAGTAGCTAGGTTGATAGCTAGGTGTCGAGGGGCTGAGTTTAGGGGGTCCTTGAGGAGAAGTTGAATTTCTTTAAAAAAAGGGTCTGAGGGAAGGGCTAAGCGAATAGTCAAAAGATTAAAAATAGATTCGAATTCTGAAAGTGAGGTAGCTATGGTAGCTATAGCCCTTGGGTGTAATATCTTTTCAGACAGTATAATAGTTTTTTCAGAGGCTATAGCTACTATACCCCCCTTCTGGTCCTGGGGTCTTCGAGTAAGGGCGTTGGCTTAAGTATTAAATTCTCCAGGGTAGAAGGTAATGACGAAATTCATGCCGGAAAGCTCGTTAGCCTACCAGGCTTGTCGTCTGTTTAAGACTTTTTTCGAAGTAAAGGTAGATAGATTTAAATGATCTGTAAGAACTAAAAGAGGGCTAGCGAGAGACTCTGTATATAGACGATATTTAGCTAGGGTGTCTATAATAGCTAACATCTCCTTATCTCCTATCCCATAGTTTCTTTTAGCTTTAGAAAGCTTTCAAGATCTATAAGCAATAGGGTATAGGAAACGTTTCCCATTATAGAGTACCCATTAGGAAAAGATAGCTGAAATAACATCGTCTAAAGAGTCGGTCTCAAGAATCGAATCAAGAGTAGGGTCGAAGTATCAAAGGATAGGCTCTGAAGTAAATAGAGTTTTTAAACTCTCGAAGGCTTGCTGTTGGGCTGAATTCCACATAAAGGGCTGGTTTTTTCAAAGTAAAAGAAATAGGGGTCGGCAGACAAGAGAATAGCGTTTAATAAATCTCTAATAAAAGTTGGCAAATCCAAGGAAGGACTGAAGTTCTTTGACTAAGGAAGGGGGCTCCCAGTCTCGAATAGTAGCCACTTTAGTCAAATCCATAGATAGGCCCTCTAGAGAGACAATAAAGCCAAGAAAAGAAGTCAAGGTAGTAAAAAAATCGCATTTTTCTCCTTTAACAAATAAGCCTACTTCGGCTAATTTTTCAAGGATAGCCCAGAGGTACCAGGCATGTTCTTCCTTTAAATCTAAGAAAATAAGGATATCATCTATATAGATAACACAAAAGATGTCGAGAAATTCTCAAAGGACATAGTTGATAAAAGACTGAAAAACAGCTAGAGCATTAGTAAGCCTAAAGGGCATTACTATATATTTAAAAAGGCTATAACGGGTTTGGAAGGCTGTAAGGGGCTCGTGGCCCTATCGAATTCGAATTTAATTAAACCCCTACCAGAGGTCTAATTAAGAAAAGATTTTAGCTTTCAAGAGCCGTCAAAGGGAATCGTTAATAAGGGGAAGGGGGGTTTTATTACACTTAGTAATAGCATTTAGGGCCCTGTAGTCGATGTAAAATCGAAGGCCTCCTCCTAGTTTTCTAACAAATAGGACTAGGGAGGCTGCTGAAGAAGAGGAAGGCTTAATATAGCCTTTTCGAAGGTTATCGTCCAAATAGGCCCAAAGGGCCTGTAATTCAAGGTCTGACATAGGGTAAAGAGGGCTAAAGGGAGCTGATTTACCCTCCTTGAGATTAATAAGGTAGTCAAGGGGGCCCTGGTAAGGAGGGAGTCTTTCAGCATCCTTTTTTCGAAATAGGGGTAGGAGGTCATGAAACTAAGAGGGTATCATAGATCAAAGGAATTCTTCTTCTTCCTCAGGAGATTTCTCTTTTAAAGAGAGGTAGTCCTGGATCTCTTGAATAAATACTCTATAGATCTAGGACCTATCTCTTTTGGCAAATCGAAAAAGGGCTGCACTGGAAATCTGGGCCACAATAGGGTTGTTTAAGGAAAAAGCTAAGGTCTGGGGTTCTAAGGTCAAAATAATAGTCGAAGATTCCAAGGGCAAAGTCGAGGGGCAAGAGGGTAAACAGGAGAGCTGGTAGATGTCTAAGGTAAAAGAAATAGAGCTATTTTTCTAGTCTATAGTAGGGTTATGGTGAGAGAGCCACGAACGCCCTAAAATAGCTAAATAGCCTAAGATCTTCATAACTTGAAAAATCAAAGTTTCAAGGTACTGGTTGATCTGGAGACGAATATCGACTTTATAAAGAATATCTCTAGTAGAAGACTTCCTTCCATCTACTACTAAGAGGGCTTCAGGGTGAGTTTTCTTTTGAAGGGGGAAATTCTGAGAAAGGGCGAAGTTGAAGTTGATAAAACAAGAGGTAGCTCCTAAATTAACTATAATAAATCTAGAAGTTCTAGAAAAGGTAGTAGGAAGGACGAGGGGGGCCTTATTTCTAAGGTTTAAAGAGTAAATAAATTAGGTTGGGGTAGGGGCTGAAATAGGCTGAAAACCGGGTATGCTGGGTGTAGAAAACGGGGTTGAAAATGGCTGAAAAACGGGTGTGCTGTGGGTTGAATTCTGAGAGGGGGCCCCTGCGGGGTTGCTAGGGCTGCTGGGGCCCCCTGTAATGGCTGAAGTTACAGGGGCTTCAGGCCTAGGGGGGGGTTTGGGGAACAGGGGGTTGAAAATGGCCTGTGTAGGCCTATAGGGCTCAGGCTTCAGGGGCCTTACAGGGGGTGTCTGGGCCCCCAGGGGGTTGGGAAACGGTCCTTCTGGTTCCTCTATTAATCCATCAGGGTTAAGGTCGTCCTCTAGGTTGTATATAGAGGAATTTTCGGAGGATTTTTTGGTATCGGTATCGATTGAATCCTCCACTGATGGTGGCTTATAG
Source organism: Diaporthe sp. PMI_573 (assembly GCA_021399435.1). Classification (NCBI taxonomy): domain Eukaryota; kingdom Fungi; phylum Ascomycota; class Sordariomycetes; order Diaporthales; family Diaporthaceae; genus Diaporthe; species Diaporthe sp. PMI_573. Next base: position 785,967 of record JAJTUP010000030.1, on the reverse strand, counting down.
GAGGTTGAGAAGGTTGGGTGTAAATCGGGCTGTGGAATGGGCTGTGGCTGGGTCGGATCTGATTCAAGGGCTGAAAAATAATTCCGATAGCTGATAGGAGTGGGTAAAATAGGCTGTGGGCTATCTACCTGCTCTCTTTTTCTATTTTATAGGGAATAAGAGCCGTCAAAGAAGTAGGGGTAGTAGTAGGGGTCGAATTTAGAGGTAGAGAAGCTGGGAGGGCCGAGGTAGAAGCATGAGAAATATTTGAGAATTTCTTTCTCCCAGGGTAAGGGCAGTCCCGAACAAAGTGGCCAGGCTGGCCATAGTAGGTATAGAGATTATTAGCCCTATGGTAGGCCTTCCTCTAGGTAGAGTCGAGTTCCATAGGGCCAGGGGGTAAAACAGGGGTAGTAGGGTGAATAGTAGGCGGGTTGGGAGCTAAAACCGGGGGCTGAATTCTTTTCTTTTCCTTCTAGTAGGCAAAGAGGTCGTTATCTAGAGAAATATACTTATTTACGTAAGAAGAAAAATCCAGAGGCATGTCTCGGCCAACCAGGAGGTCCTTAAGGTTCTCTTTTAGACCTCTATGGAAGTAAGTGATTTTTACCGTATTAGAGGTCCAGCCAAGAATAGAGACGAGGGGGATGAATTTTAAATAATAGGCTGAGCAGGAGGTTTCCTGTTTTAGAGCCCATAGGTCTCTTTCAACAATATTAAGGGCATCTAGGTCATTAAAGGCAGCTTAAAGGGCTGAGAAGAATTCCAAATAGGTAATAAAATCGGAGAGGCCAGTAGAAAGGTCGAGGTGGGGGGAGAACTAAGAAAGGGCTGAATCTCAGAGGAAGGAGGCTAAATAGGCTATTTTAGCCAAATCTACCAAGAAGCAAAATAGGTCTAAAGAAAAAACTAGTTATAGTTAGATAGCAAAAAATCTAAATTTTTCCTTACCCCCTAAATAGGGGTTAGGAGGCGAGAGGTGAGGAACTAAGGGCTAAGAGGGTAGCTAGGACGAGAAGGAGGCAAAAGCTAAAGGAAAGATTTCCTTCTAGGTAATTCTTTGTCCTAGAGTATAGAACACGAAGAGAACTACCCTACCCAGACTATCTATATCTTCAGGAAAGATAGGGCCCTAAATAGAGGTCTGGGAGGTAGACTAGCCTCCTTAAAAGAAGGTAGAGAGGACAAGGGTAATCTAAGGGCTAGAGATTCTAGAAGGTAGTAGTGGATTAATTCCCACAAAATCCCTAGGGATAGAGGGGAGGAAATTAAAAAGGGTCTGCTAGTCTGAAGTCATCGTGGGAACCAAGAGGGGATAAAAAGAGGTAGGAAGATAGGGTAGTTAGATCAAGCTATTAAAAATACCTAGATTAAAGGCAGAGGGCTAAGGGTAGAGGGACATAGTAAGGCTATAGTCAAGATATTCTTCAATACCTTATAGAGAACAAATTTAAGGAAGGAGGAGGTAAGCTAGGTATAGGAGGGAAAAAGTTGATCTGACTGAAGAACTAACTATCTATCTGTGAGGAAAAGGCTAGGTATATATATATAGAAGGTTCGGACCTTCGGAGAGGTATATTCCTCCGACGGAGAGAATAATGACTCGAGAAAAACAGGGGCTAGAAAGAGAAATGGGAAAGGGTGGAAGGAATAACTTTGATAAGAAGATTCTGCCAAGCTAGGCTAGCTGGTTTCTCCACTTATATCTAGAGGCTTGCATAGATAGCCTATTCTTTCTGAAGGAGGCGGATAGGGGCTGAGGGAGGCTGGACGGGCTTTGAAGGGGCTGAAGGAGGCTGAAGGGGTCTGGGGGTCTGAAGGAGGCTGTTTATAACATAACTATACAACTATATACGTTTTTAATCACTAATATCTTTATAAATAAATATAGTTATATAAAGAAACCTATATTACATGATAGTTTTGCTTCTAAACTTTATAATGATATATTTTTCATAGGGTTAGGGGTATTATGTAATGCTATATACAGGGATTAAAGTTAGTGAGTTTTTGTATAGTTAAGGTCCAATTTTCTTTGATTTTTACCCCCCTGTAATAAGCCCCCCCTATTACCCTAACCCTTGGAAAAAATACTAATTAAATCTAAAAAAAGATTTTAATATTAGTTTATTATATTACTATATCTTTAAATTAATTATTTAAAGAAATAAAGAATATTTAAAAAAGTGTATAGTAGATGTATAGTTGAGTTGTCACAACTCTGTCTGCCAGCGTGCACGCCACTAGCAAAAGGTCTAGGGTAACTCCTTTCGTGAAGTCTAGGGTAACTCCCTACGTGCAGCGCCCACACCTAAATGAGCGTTTCCGTTTAACAGCTACTAAAAAAAATAATATTCTTTTATAATTCTGAAGGTTAGTGCCTTCAGCAGTGTGTGTGTATACGGCAGGGTTGCAGTAGAGTGCCTGGAGACAAGTTGGAACAATTAAGAGTGGTTCGGACAACTTTGCATTGAATTTGAGTGGGCTTCTGTCAGCCCTCTTCATAGTCCCTCTGACATTGTCTCACCCTTGGGCATGCGTGGGTTGGCTCTGGTGCGCAGATAGGGAGGCCGGAAAATTCGGCTCTCGGACCTACTATCTTTAGCTTTAAATAACCAGCCAACCCTAACCCTAACAGTAACCAAACTAAGTATAGATAAACCTTAGAAATTAGGCTATCTAATGAACTAGGTTACATGCTTTTTGGGTAAGAAATAAGGGGAATGCAGAGGTACGAAGTTAGGGTCTTAAAATAGCCCAAAAAATCGACTTACGGCTACTAAACTTATCTGCCAGCGTGTACGCCCTATAGGCACTTAGACAAAATCTAGTGCTAAGTCTAGGGTAACTCCTTACATACAGCGCCCATATAAGTGTTTCTATTTAATATATATAGTTACTAACTATATAATATTAAAATATAATAATACTTTAGATTCTAGTCTTTTTTAGTATTAATAATAATAATACCTAAAATATAGTAGCCTAGATTATAGCTTTTTAATAAAAAGTTAATTTTCTTTATATAGTTTAGTAGATTAGGGCTTATAAGATAGACAAGCCTGGCCTCTATAAAGGAGAGAAGGAAATCCTTTAAGGATTTCTTACCTAATACCAAGCCTACTTTAAGTATTATTTGTTAAACGGAAATGCTTGTGTGGGCGCTGTATGTAAGGGGTTACTCTAGACTTTACGTAGGGAGTTACCCTAGACTTGGCACTTTTTCGGCTAAGTGCCTATGTGGCATGCGTGCCGGTAGATAAGCTTGGTGGCTGTGAGTTGATTTTTTGGGCTATTGTAAGACCCTAACTTTGTATCTCTGCATTATCCTTATTTCTTACCCAAAAAGTATATAATCTAGCTTATTAGATAGTCTAATTTCTAAAGTTTATCTATATTTAGTTTAGTTACTGTTAGGGTTAGGGTTGGCTGGTTATTTAAAGCTAAAGATAGTAGGTCTGAGGGCCGAATTTTCCGGCCTCCCTATTTGTGCACTAGAGCCAACCCATGCGTGCCTACGAGTAAGATGATGTCGGAGGGACTATGAGGAGGGCTGACAGAAGCCTACTTAAATTTAATGCAAAGTTGTCTGAACCACTCTCAATTGTCCCAACTCGCCTCTAGGCACCCTGCTGCGACCCTGCCACACACACACTGCTGAAGGCACTAACCTTTAGAAAAATAATACTAAAGATAAATATAGATAATTAGGCTTAAATTAAGATATAATTCCAGATATAGGTATAAGACCTAAAAAGTAAAAAGACTTACTAGGTTTGCTGCTTATTTAAAAGCTTGTAGTACTATAATTATATAATTTTGCTAACTGTTATATCTATTTATTTTATAATATTAACTATAATAGACTTTATTACTAAATTTAAATCGTTAAGCAGGTAGAGACAATCCTGGTTTTTAACTAAATTACCTTATTAGGGTTTATTTACGCTATATAACTAAGTATTTAAAACTATCTAATAATTACTCGTCTTTAGTAGTTTTTTTAATTCTAAGGACTTTTTTATTTTCTGCCTTAGCTTCTCGTTAGACTTAGATAGGGCCTGTCTCTATATAGAGATACTTTTAATTTTATCATACTCTTAGATTCCTCTAACTAGTATAGCAATACTTTGTTTTTATACTTCTGTAGCTACAGTATATTCCCTAGTAACCTTTCTTTACTTTGGCCGGGATTTCAAGTTAGCTATCAATAGCCAAGAAGTAATCTATATGCACGGCCATCCTGCCGGTATTTTTCGGCTTTGTTGCTTACAAGATATATAAACGCGAAAAGGATGGCCTAGGGATACCGTTAGATATAATCACAAAGTAATAGTCTTTATAGTAAATCTGCCCATATATGCCGCCCCAAGTGCGGTTTGATATTAGTAGCAACATCTGCCGCATAAAACACATTTCTTAGGTAGTATAGCAAAGCTGCAGCATATTTCTTCTGTGCCAGTAACGGTTTTATAAAAGTCTTAACACCCCGCCAGCCTGGTATGTAGCATTGACGAGTTTCCAAGACTGGGAACAGACTTTTGCGACAAGGACTAAGCAGAGCGATTGGTCCAGACTTTAAGGTGGGTGGTGTTGTTGGTGATGGCCTTTGTGAGCTGCATAATTCTGCGGCTCCGAGAGAGCTAACGACCAACATCTCATGATTAGACCCCGATCCACTGGATTTTCGCCAGGTGGACAAACACGAGAAAATCCTGTGTTCCGGAGCGAAACGGCTTGGTGGCGATCAGAGGGTGGGAATCCAGAGATTTGAAGGGAAATGATGACAACACAATAGATGCAGAATGATCAAGGGTGCTACATTGTAGGACCACTTTTTGCTACGAGAGGAAGTCGGCAACAAAATGTTGTAGCGATCGTGGAATAGCTCAACTTCATGGCAACGCAGCGGGAGGATGCTGAAGCCGCCACCCCAACCTGACGAATGGTTGCCAACGAGGAATACCCTAGCTAGGCTTGTGGAGGTGGTATCCTTCGCTCCTCGAACCTCACATGAATAGGATTCGAGGTGGTCCACAAGGGGGACCAAACAGCTCTGCAGCAGAAAGTTTTGCCTGAACAGGTTTCGGCATTCGTTTGATTCATTGCGCTTTCTAAGGAGAGTAGGCCTACTCGCGCCGTTTGCCCCTGCGGCACTGCACCTGGCGAAATGCTCCATTTAAGGATTGGTGTACCACGTTCAAGATTCTAGCAGCGCCCAACAAACACGCCGTCACGCAGGGCAACGACAACTCGCATGGCCATCGGAGAAAGCAGCACCGCTTTTGATCGTCAGTCATCCTCCGATAATAGTGTTCGCATACTCATGAATGAAGAAATACAGAGATACAATAGCCATTGAAGTATAACAATTCCGCGTCTGTAAGGGGAGAAGTAGGCCCAGCGCCAATAGCCTGATATACCGTTCGGTCGGACGCACCGGAGTGGTGCTAGGAACACAGCCTTGCGATAGGCGCTTGATGCGTTGTATTCAATTTCCCAAATCCAACAAGGCCGTTGTCCTGGGCCTGGTGCCTAACCCTCCGCCAGGTCCGTCCATATCCTCAGCCCACAGGCCTTCTACAATACCGTCGGCGTGTTCATATCACTTGCCATCGTCCGATATTGCTGCGACGACAAAATAGAGGGAGAATTCTGAGCCTGACTGCGGCCTCAAACTGAGCTGCAATTCGACCCTGTGCGTTTCAGGCACGACCAGTGCTCGCCTGAACGGAACATCCCGGAGGGCTAACGTTTCCAACGAACGTTGCGGTTTCCTCAGACGGTCTAGCCGCATCACACTCTCAATTGCCATGCAGAGGTACCCCGAACCTGGGAAAACAATAAGCCCGTCCACAATGTGGTCTGCTAGCCAGGGCAAAGTGGCTAGGCTGATGAAATGCCGCCAGCGAGGCTCAAGGTCCGTTGCTTCCGGGATAGGCACTCCTAATAGGTCATGATAAGGCTCCTTGCGATGGAGATATACTCGAGCCACTCTTGACTCGTGCCAGTGCTTGACAGAGTGGTCCCATTCATAAGCTGGAAGATCAATGTCGCACTGAGGCTGTGTCCATGCCCAGTGTCAGTGTCGACACTGCATCCCAAGTGATTGGGACACCATACTCAAAGAGTTTGCCAGCCAGTGCGAGCGCGCTGCTGATCGCGCCCATCTTGCGTTGCAGCGGGGCCAGGTACTCCATCAAGATCTGAGGCATGTCTCCTTGCTTCCGTTGAAAAATGTTTGACTGCCGAGTAGGCCCTGAGAGTGATGGATGAGGGCCAATCTCGACGAAAAGAGACTTTGCTCCGGCTCTCCGGTGTTTCTTGCCGAGTGTGTGTAAGGCGTCCGCGAAATTTACCGGAGAGATCAGATTGGACACCCAATAATCTGCGTTGAAGTTGGACTTCTTGGGCTCCCCTGTAACAGATGAGACAAAGGCAACCTCACCCGCCTCATCTTCCAACACCATGCCCTCGGCCGCCTCCGATATGCGATCTCTGTACTCATCAGCAACGGTGCGCATATGGTGGGAATGATAAGCCGTGTCAACGAGCAGCTTCCGGTGGAAAATGCCGTCATTCGCCGCCGCAATATTCTCGGCCACCTCTTCTACAGCTGTTGCATCACCCGAGACCGTCACACTCCGAGGGCTGTTGACACAGGCTACCACAGCGTGGCCACTGGTAAGGCTGTCCAGGAACCGTGCCTTGACTTCTCGTGCGCCCAGACCAACAGGCAACATAGCGCCGCGGCTCAGGCCCTTGGCCTTTACGGCCGACGCCATAAAGCCACGGTGGTAGGCGACACTGATGGCTGTTTCTTGTGAGAGATAGCCTGCTGTATATGCGGCGGCTATCTCCCCGCTCGAGTGGCCTATTACAGCCCGCGGCCTGACTCCTTGCGCGCGGAGCAGGGCGACCAGCGCGATTTGGATGGCTGTTGTTGCCGGTTGGGCGACCTCGGCCTCGTCCAAGCGGGAGTCAAGCGATGAGCGGAGGAGCTCGATTTCGAGATCCCACGTGGCACTGAGGGATCAAAGGGTGTCCCGAGACCTCCGAATCGAACTCCGGAAGATGGAAGATGGTGTTATTGTTTCCAGAAGTAGCTCACGCCCCATACCCGCCCATCGTGCGCTTTGACCAGTGAAAACAAAGAAGACGTCAGTATCTTTCGGGGGGGTCTTGGTTGCAGAACCTCCTAAACCTTCGTGTAATCGGTCAAGCAGCGAGGCGCGATCATGTGCTACTGCACTAAACCGGTACGGCAAGGCGGTTCTGCGGTGTACGAGTGTGTAGGAAAGGTCAGCCAGTGGTATGTTGTCTTCCTGCCATTGAGACACCCAGTTGGCATGGGCCTGAATCATCGCTCTAAGCGACTTTTTGCTGTTGGCGGACAGGGTAAAAAGGCGAGGGCAGGCCACAACTTCTTTCGCAGATGGAGTCGAGTCATGGGCATAGCGCTCCAGAATGACATGCGCGTTGGCACCGCCGAACCCAAAGCTATTGATAGATACGCGTGGGGAGAGTCCAGGTGTGTGAGGCCATGGGATGGGTTTTGTCGGTATGGAAATGTTATCGAGAGGCAAGCCAGATTTCGGGTTGGCGAAGCCGGCGACAGGCGGGATCACATCGTGGTCAAACATGGCTGTTGCTTTGAGCAGGCTCGCCAGCACGGAGACACACTCGGTGTGGCCAATGGCGCCATTCATGGAACCAACGTATAGCGACCTGGATCGACCCGTGTGAAAAGTGTCCGCAAAGGCCTCTGCGATACCGCTCAGCTCCTCCGTATCACCGGCTACGGTGCCGGTGCCATGGGCTTCGACATAGGAAGTATCTTCTGGCCGCAAGCCGCAACGGGCATATGTAGACCGGATCAAGTCTGCTTGGGCCCGGCCATTGGGATATGTGATGTTCTGTGGTGTCAGGCTGTCCTGGCCTACGGCGGAGGCGCGAACGACAGCACGTACATGGTCGCGGTCGCGGACCGCATCTTCCAGGCGTTTCAGCACCAGAACGACGGCGCCTTCCCCACGGCCGTACCCTACACCACGGTCATCGAATGGGTAACTCCGTCCGGTACTACTGACCATCCGAAGGTTGCTCAGACCGATGGCTTGGTCCGGCCGTAGAATTAGATTGACTGCTGCTACAATGGCTGTGTTGGACTCACCCGAGCGAAGATCTTGGCACGCCTGATGTAAACCTACAAGGCCACCTGAGCAAGCTGTATCGAGCGTCAGCGATGGTCCGCGGAGGTCTAGCATGTGCGAAAGCTGGTTCGACAACAATGCTCTTCCTGTCCCGGTAGCGTAGTAAGTTGGCACATCGAGCGGGTCCTTGTCGAGTTGTCGCTCGTAATCTGCGGTGAAGCAAGCCGTGTAAACAGATGTGGCTGTGGCCGCTAAGCTTTCGCATGTAATGCCACCACTCTCAAGGGCCTCGTAGGTCAGCTCCATCACGAGCCGCTGCTGAGGGTCTGTTGCGGCTGCTTGCCCTTTTGAGAATCGAAAGAACCCATGGTCGAAGTCTCGGATGTCCCTTGAGATGAAGTGACTGCCCGGATGACTATTTGTTCCGTTGGGGTCGCCGGGATCGGGATGGTAGAATGCCTGAGATTCGTGTAAGTAGGGCCCCATGTGTAAGCGAGAGGACATGTTGATGCCATCACCACTCCGTCTGTACAAGCATTGTGGACTCACTTCTTCATTATAGCGATCTACTGGCACCGACTGCCATGATGATTCGCCGCTTTCTAACAGCTTCCAAAGCTCTTCGATATCATTGGCGCCCCCTGGAAGTCGGAATGATGAGCCGACCACGGCCATAGGCTCTATGGAAGTTGGGTCCCTCATGGTGATCTCATCAATACCTGGTCGTTGCTTAAGTCATGCCCCGTCCTTGCGGCGTCCGAGATACTTCCTTGCGTGTGGAGAAACACTAAGCAATATACTGCCGTCTGAATCAATTCGAGTCAACACGCTTAATAGAAAAATTCACAATTTGCTTGTTCCGCTATGAGTTACTTCTTGGGTGAGAATCAGAAGCCTCACTAAGAGTAGGCATTCTACACCCCTTGCTTGAATCCTAATCTACCTAACAGGGGTATGACCATTTACTAGAACCTACAGGATCAACTAGCCCAGCTGAAGGCTGGAAGAATGCCTCGTAGACTTTGCAGGGGTTTCTCATACTGTAGGGTCGAATCCTTCAAGGCTGAAAATAGTACGGGTTTAAACGGAGTTAGCCAGAGTCGGCCAGAGTCGGCCAGAGTCAGTCAGAGTCCACTTCGTCAGCATCTGCAATCTTCAGCTCTGATCTGACTCTTGTGCCCACAAATTTGTTACTTGATGGTCTAACTAGAAGCAAACTTCACAGTCTGGCCCTAAATATTTTCCTAGGTAACAAACCTGTTGCGGAGCGCCCACCTGCGGGCACTTGGATAATGCCGTCGGTGAAAATAGGACTGGACCCATCAAGTCGGACCAACGTCACTCGAGACCAGGAGAGTGTGAACGTTTTTCATAAGACAAATTTTGGGAAAGTATTTCGAGACGCTTGCCAACAGCATACCTCATCACAAATATCGAGCAAGTTGTAACAATAATATGGGTTCCACCTCGGTGTATTTAGAGACGTATCTGATCTTTGGTAATATTTTACCTATCTTTTACTATGATTAATTATGGTTACTAACAGACAAAACTAGGCAATGGATGGATTGCCAATTAACTCCATGATATCATGGTCGTATAAGAGAAAGTGGTTGTCATGTCCCGAGCGAGAATAGAGAACAGAGATGATGTCCTGAGGTATGATCCCCAGCTCAAATAGGGGCTGAATTTTCACTAATCTCCAGGTATCGTGCAGCAAACTGGTCAAGTATAGGCCTACACGGGTGATTAACTGCGCTGGAGTACGCGGCTATCCCAATGCCGACTGGTGCGAGGATCACAGGGTCGAAACAATGCGAACCAATGTCCTTGGTGTGTTAAACGTGGTAGATCTATGCTTTCAGCTGGGAATTCACGTCACACATATCGGTTCAGCCTGCATTTATACGTCATCAGACGAAGAAATCAGAGCCCGCCCACCATTCAAGGAGTCAGACGAGCCATTCTTTGCGGGCTGTTGGTATGGTCGCAGCCGTCTGCTTAGCGAGCTGTCCATCCGCCATTATCCCAATCTTTTGTTGTTGCGCATTCGGCTACCCATCGCTGCTGACTTCCATAACAACCACGTTACAAGGTTATTGAATTTCGAAAAGATTGTAGACCTGACAGGGGTGAGTGTATCTTGAAACCAATACCTCCCTAACAACAACACGGCCTGCTTGCGTGAAACTCCGACTGAAACAAGAATAGTCCGGCAGCGTCCTGCCCAATTTACTCCCTGGTGCTGTCATTCTAAGCAAAAATGCCGAGACAGGTATTTACAACTTTGTACGTTGGTCCTTAATAGAAAAGCCCACCCCTGAGAGAGTCATAGACTGTCCTTACGTTGCCTTTGTCACGGCCAGAACATACTGATGTTTGAAATAGGTAACGCCTGGTCAAATAAGCAACGTCGAGATTATGGAGCTAGCCAAACAATACATTCTCCCGGATCTTACATGGCAAATATTCGGGCTTGAGGCTATGCTGAAGACTTTAAAGGCCTCCCGTGCCAACTGTATTGTGGACGCTGGAAAACTTCAGAAAAAACTGCTTGAGTATGGCTACAAGGTCAAGGATGGCCGAGAGGCTTTAGTAGAGGTGTTCGAAATCATGAAGGAGAAAAGGCTACAGTATTGTAGATGACTGCAGGTCTGATGGGCTCGGCGAAGTGAACGTTCAATCCGAGGCGTCTGGCTTGTGCCGGGAGGTTTGGTCAGTCAGCATGCAAAAAAGCATACCCTGCTCGTTGAAGCTGAGGGACCCTATTGATTTGTGAATTTAACTGCTCTCCTGATTTGATAAATTTCTGGTAATGTTCTACGGCGCCCTAGTGAGGCTACCGATATGTGCCTTGATGTTTCACCATGAGCGTAGAATGGCTACAGTACGATTTATATCTTAAGCTCCTACACCGCTCGCCTGGTGATACGACGAATCAGACTAACATGGGCTCGGATAATGGGAAAACGTCGCTGTTCATTTATCCTAGAAGACGTTGATGAAGTTCAATGCAGGATCAGGTTCAGTCTTCAAATAGCACACAAGGTTGCATCTATCAGCCGGCCCTGTGAAAAGGGTCGGGAATTTCCAAGGGCCATGAGAGACATTAACCAATTGGAAGTGAGCTCCGGGTTACAAAACTACTCAGACGGATACTGCAAATAGCATGTGCTCACTTGACACGTTCCAAATCATCATCGACTCATATTTGACAAATTTCCATCGCCCGCGGGCTATTTGTAGTGATTCTGTACCTTCAATCCTTTGAACTCGAAAGTGGTCCCAGCACGCTTCTCCATTACGGTCTTGTGGTGCACGTCCTTCACCCTCGCACGCACATAGTCAGTGCCCGAAGGCACGGGCGTGTTAACATCGACATCATCTTCTGGGAAAAGGCCAATTCTTTTAAGAAGCGGCGAAGGAACAGTCCTCATGGCCGTATAGTCTCCGGGGCGGCTGAAGTAGAGCAATCCTAGCCGAGCAATATCGATCTGATCCTGCGGAGGTTTCACAACCCGATGGACGGTGGACTTGATGAACCCTTTTTTTTTGTTTCTTGTTAGACATTCTGCCACTTGATTGATTAAATCATGGATCGCTTACCATTAGTGAGGAACGCCAACGTGTCCGCTGTGTTGCAAGTAATCCCACCTTCGACCGGGCGCACATATTTCCATTCATCCTCCGGGGTCCGGATCTGGAGCCCAGCAACATGCTGTGACCACAACAGTGTGAGGCTGCCAAAGTCCGTATGCCCGCCTTTGGAGTAAGCCTGTGCCTTGTCCCAGTCATCGTTGGTCCGGACGTTGTAGATCATATACCTGAGGTGGTCGTCTGACCGGTCGTCGTAATTGTGTGCGTCTGCGAGATAATTCTCCGGCAGCTCCAAGATGATGGAGATCAGGATAAAGAGCTTGCGGACCACTTTCTCCCAGACATCCCTGTGGAATGACGCAATCTCCTCCCAATTTTCCTGCACGATCTTGTGCCGACCGATGTGGTCCCAATCCGGAATGGCTTTGGGTATGTTGAGCTGGCAGGTTGTTAGCCACACGTAACGAGAAGGAAATGGGTGAACAGATATGATCGTGGTTTCGTTACCATTTCGATGTTCTCCTTGACCCCGGTGTCCCCAACCCAGCGGGAGTTTTCACGATAGCCAAAGTATTCGCCCTCGGCAAAGTTGCACGGGTACGTTCGCTTTTCCTCGAGCGTCTCCTTGAAGAATGTGTTGCCGATGCTGAACTGCCGCAACACTCGCTCGTCGTCGAGACCAGTGTTGACGACAGACCAGAACCCGAGCCTTGTAATGGCGTCTTGAAGCTGCTCGGCCAGCTCCTGATTTCCTCCCGGCTCATCGAAACGCGATAGGTCAAGCTTTGGTAGCTCGGCCCAGTCGAGTTCCTCGCTCGTCTGCTTTGGGCGGCTCCATGGTTTGATGAGCGTTGTCTTGTTATTGGTACCCTGAGACGGTGGGGTTTCAAGTGCAATCGGAGCCATGTTTGGTGAGGCGATGGGGGCTGAACTTGCAGCTAACCTGCTAATCCTGGTGTTCACTGTCACAAAGCCTTTGGATACGCAGGAGGACGCTGGAATATGAACACCAAGAACCACATCTTAATCATCCCACGGTTTCGTAAACGTCCCGGCCACCCGACATTATGTTCATGTCTCACAGGGTGTATTGATACCGCGATGATGCAGCTTGACGTTGATCATGCTCTTCTCCTCCTGTGAGACTTGTGTCTTCAATGCTCTCATCCGCGCTATGAAATGCGTGCTGGCAATTGCAACAGTGTGATTGGGATGGCGGGAATAAGTATCTTCAGGTTGCAGCATTTCACCCCCACGTCCCCGGTTGTCGACAGCCTCTCCCCTCTTGTTCCCGCGACGGGAACCCCAACGGTCCCCACATCCAAGTGATCCGGCACGAGTTGCCGCTGGATGAGAGGTCATCGCCATTTCTTCTATCATGTCGTGATAATCTTTAGTAGTCATCAATTCTCCACGAGCGTCCTGAAGCGTCGATCTATGTAAGAACTTCCGGAGTATTTCGAAACAAGAGGGCATTTATTGCAGCACGCTTTTCAACATTACCACAACATAGAATGGTCGTCAGGAGATGCACATAATACGACCCAAACTGTTGTTCGCTCTTGTCATTTCTGCGGCAATTCTCGCTCAACATTTTCCCTGATAGTATTCATATAATAGTTTCTCTTCAGCTCAACATGGGTTCTCAGGAGGCACACGCCGTGGCCACGCCACGCAAAGGATTCTGTGCAGCCACACCGGGTGCCCTATCAGATCACGAGGAGCCAGAGATCCAAGTCGATGCTGTGTTAGAGAAGCTTTATCTCCGTAAGGTTGACACCTGGCTCGTGGGTTTCTACTCCCTTGTCTACATCTTTCGCGTGATAGACTCTGCCAACTACTCTAACGCAGCAATCATCAACCTGGAAAATGGTACCGGGATCAAGAAGCAGCTCGGCTTCACCCCCTCCCAGTGGAGCTGGACGCTTTCCATATTCTCATACAGCTACATGATCTTCGAGCCCAGTAACACTATCCTGCTCAAGACTTTCAAGCCTTCGGTCTGGATGTTCGTCCTGATCCTGCTTTGGGGTGTCTCAGCCTGCTCGTCGGCAGCCGCACAGGACTTTGCGGGAATGATGTGCGTACGCTTCGCCATTGGCGCCGCGGAGGCGGGCTTCTTTCCGGCTGTGTTGTATCACATGGCGTTCTGGTATAGGCCAAGCGAACTACCGCAGAGGATTGCCATCTTCTACTCTGTCGGCCAGCTGTCCAGTGCACTCAGCGGCTTGCTGGCCTATGCCATCAGCTTTATGGACGGTCTTGGCAATCTTCCTGGCTGGCGGTGGCTTTTTGTCCTCGAGGGTCTACCCGCCATTATCCTGGCTTTTGTGGCGTTGTTCGGGCTGCCTGACTATCCCGAGACTTCAAAGCTGCTCACCGAGGCGGAGAGAGGATATGCAAAGACTCGATTGGACAGAACAGCACCAACGGGAAGAAAGGGGCACTGGGATTGGGATTCGCTGAGGCTTTTGATTCGAGACCCGACGTTTTACACCTTTAGCATATTTTGGATTTGCCACGGAATTGGCGGGTTCGGCGTAGGATATGCTCTGCCAACAGTGATATATGAGCTGGGATTCACCACGACGGCCAAGTCGCAGCTGATGAATATAGTGAGTCTTTCTGCACGCGATATGGGTCCTGCAAGCGTTGACGTATGGCCCAGCCCCCTTATGTCTCGGCCTTCTTGTACTTGAATATTGTCGGCTACTTTCTGCACAAGACGAAGATACGCCCGTGGACCACAGCTGTTGCCAGTAAGCTGAATTTCTTTTCCTATTCGGCCTCGCGTGTGCCCCTCTGTTTGCTGACCATATACTTGCATCAGCCGAAGCGGCCATCGTGGTCTCGTATATTGTTCTCTTCACGGCTTCGAACCCCGTCGTCAAGTACATCTTCCTGATTGTCGCAGTCGCTTGCGCAGGTTCCGCGTATCCGATCATCTGGCCGGAGAGGATCAGGGCATTGGAGGGCACCGTGGCATCAGGCGTCGGCATCGGTTTCACGAATGCAATGGCGCAATTTAGCGGCATCGTAGGACCGCATGTATACAATACCGCGTTTGGTCCGTCTTACCATGTTTCGTATGGGATCTGCCTGGCATTTCTTGTGGGCTCTATATCGGCAATACTGACGTCTTGGCTACTGGTTTGGAGGCTGGATAATAGAAGGCGCATACAACCTGAAAATGACGAGGTGACTAACAATGCGTTGTAAAAATGCATGTCGCAAATGTGTCTCGGAAGGCAGAACGTGTCTTTGAGAATATCCTGTCATTTAGCTAGCTTAAGCGGGACCAAAGCAAGCCCGCGGGGCGGAAGTGTTGCTCCGGAGGTTCCCATACCTCTTTCGCTGCAGTTCAGCTGTGTACTTCACTTTTTACTTTAATGAGAGGGGCCGTGTTCTCGAATCACATAACTTGAACCCTCTAAATACTGATGAGATCCAGCATTTTTACCAAGCGCTTCGGAGTCGTATTGCCCACAGAGGAGTAGTCTAGTCTTTCCTGGGCCTGAGCGTCTCTCCCCAGCTCTCATTCACACAGCTGCCCAGTCGAGCTCCTCTTTAGTCCACTTCGGGCGGCTTCATGGCTTGGCGGCAAATAGCGGTAGATATTGTCGAGAATCAGTGTTGAAGTATTCAACAGGAGACAATGCGATAATGCATTTGTGGAGGAACACGACTGGGAATTAGCAAGGTTTCGCCTTACGGCTTGTGATGACTCTATTACTATCACTATGTGGTAAGATTGGAACGCCGACGAGAAAATCATTGAAAGAGCTGAGGCCCTGATGGCCTTCAATACGTCTGTGACATGTGGTGTTTTCGCCCAGGAATCCATTCACAATTCATGACCCATATATGAAGGTGCGCTTCTGGTCCCCTCTCCTCTTTGTTGATATTTCCTCAGCGGCAAATTGTGCTCCATCCCAATTAGCGGTCTCCCTTGCTCTATTCTTGTTTTCAAGCCTGTACATGTATTTCAAAAATACCAAGCCGCAAATGCCACAGGCCATCGTGATCATGGTCACAATCAGGGAGATCTCGTCTGCGAATGGGTTAGGAAGAACTCTAGGGCATAATGGCGTCTTGAAAACTTACATCTGGGGGAATATTTGCTCTTGAAAATGTGCCCAGCAATGACTCCGGCAACGTTGGACCATCCGTTGACACCCATCACGATACTCCTTGTCGCTTTCCTTGGGGTATTCCCGGCAAGCCATACCCCAATAAGTGGGCCTCCAGCAACACGCCAGCCATGCATACGTGAGCAAAGCCGTAACGGAGACGATTGTCTGTCGAAGTAGCCATGACGATGCAGCCTATTATGCCTAAAGACATACCGGCAACTGTATGCATAGATCGCTCCCGAAAATGATCGCTCGACCATACAATAATTAGGAGGCCTGCAACACCACTACAAAGGACTAATCAGCTCTTCTTCATGCTTCTCGGAAATACTTTCGGGCTTACGCAACAAATGGTGGCACGCTCATAAGAGTAGCTTTGATGCCAGAGTATCCCATTCCCTGCACAATCAGCGGTAGAAATGTCGTGAAGGCCGTGACTGGCAGCACCGCAGTAATATTGCAGACAACAATCGAGAGCTTCTTCCAATCTTTGGCCACGTCGACGAAGTCTCGTCTGGCGATCGAGGTGCTCGTAATATCTGCCTCTTCTTGGGTGCCAGCCAAGTCGACCTCCATTCGTCTGACTGCGTGTGCGCGCTCCTCGCGGGTAAGAAACCAGGCGCTATCCAGGCTTTTTGGCAAGACCAGGATGGTGATGAGTCCCAAGGTCACCGTGACGGCGCCTTCAAAGAGGAACACAACCTGCCACCCACGGATGCTCTCGGAGCTGATCTTTAGAAGGCCATAAGCTAAAAGTCCAGCAAGAGCTCCCCCCACAGAATACATGCCGGTGAACAGTCCAACCCGGAGGCCAACATGGTATTTGGGGTAGAGGGTAGACAAATAATACATCCCTATTTGCGTGAATCCGGCCTCGGCGGCTCTGATTGAGACGCGCAAGGCGATGAGTGTGCCGCTGCCTCGTATAGCTGCGTGGCACATGCAAAGCCCACCCCAAGACAGGATGACCAGGAAGGGTTGAAGAGGCACATATGTAGCCGAGAACAGGGAAAGTTAGTTCGGGATGTCGTCTGGGGACAGATTTGCGTCTCTGACAAAGGAGCTAGTAGTAGTAAAGCCGACATTGGTCTTGTCGATGCCATAGAACTGCTGAAGTTAGCACGTGACTATTGCAACACGTATTTTCTTCAAGGGTGAAACTAACGATGAACTCAATCGCGAGGAGAGAAACTACGATCAGATCTAGCTTAATATTCACCCTCCTGTCAAGCCTCTTCTCCTGTTCGTTCCGTGCCTGGTAATGCGTCCGCTGCAGGAGGGCGGCGTTCATTTGCACTTTTTCGAGGTGCGTTGGGCCAACGACCCCTTTCTCGCGGGGACGTGCTCAATCGGCATGTGAAAGGCCATATGGGACCTGGGCAGTCGCCGGAAAATAACTCTTTGCAAGTGCAGGCGGATAGCACATCGACTTCTGCTCTGGATGTTGCTTCATCAGCATTTCCTGGTGTCGGCCACGGCGTAGGCCCCATGACAAGCGACGTAGGTAACGAGCCCGGAGTTGGTAGTTCCAGTCACATTCCCATGCCATCAGTTATTTTGTCCAGATGACAACTTTTCCCAGCGCCATCTGTCGTCATCTTTGCTGTGGCCGGACTCTGCGGACTTCTTCCAGAGCCTCGTGTCGGCCGATGGGATGAATTGGGCTCAGGCAATGCCAGGCATGACTCCGGCTCCTGAAATAATCCCCGGCCCAGAGTCCGTCAGCGGAAATGGCTCGGTCAATCAAACAGGAGGAAATGAGCTGGCTGCAGCCGAGAATGGTCACCGAGCTGTTCAGACCATCAATGGGCTCCTAACTAAGACGGTAAGATCTCGTGAGCAAGCATTTAGCGACGCAGTATCCCGCTGTCGCTTCCTTTGCCTCACATACATTTCGTGGCGGGGTGCTCGACTGACCAAGAAAATCGCTCCCGCAGCTATTCAATATCGCTTCTCGTGTCGAGCTTTCTGACTTGACCGCACGATTTCTCGACAGTAGTCTTCACATGTTTTTCACCCAGTTCGTTCCCATCTTCCCAGTCATTCACCGACCGACATTTAATTTTCGCAACTGCTCGTCTCCTCTTCTTCTGAACTCAATTGCTCTTGGGTCACTCTTCCTCGGTACCAAGGAAGCGACTGTAAAGGTGAGTTGGTTGGGTTGGATATCTACGAGTTTCAGGTCAGCTTATACTCAAGTGCTGTGCGTCAGGGCGAGGCTGTCTGGAGACTGACCTACGCGGCAATCGCCACCTCGTGGTCTGAAATGATCCATCATAAAAGAGAGCAAGACAATTGTAGTGGCGTTGAGTTTGTACAGACCGCACTGCTTAGCCAGGTATACGCAGCTATGTCGAAGGTGAATACATAACGAAAATGCCGCGTTGCTTCTGCGGGTCTCCGCTAACCACTTGTTGCTAGGACCGAACTATGAGAATGACAAGTCAAACTTTCTATGGCCTCAGCATGCACTGGGCTCAATATTGCGGAATGTATGATGTGTGTCTAGGACCAATGGCCGTGGCCCAGTTGCCACACAGCCATGACTCATTCGAGACAAAATTACAAGCATGGAGGCTGTGGGCAGCCAGAGAAACGCAACTGCGGACCCTGCTTGGCCTATGTATTATCGACGGCGTCGTATCACAGTTCAGTGGAAATCTCGTCAACACCTGGCCGGCGACCAACTCTCTGCCGCTTGCTGCTGATGAGGAAGCATTCTGCGCGGACACGCCCAACGAGTGGCTTCAAGTCATGACGGAGCGAGGCGAGGACGGTTCCAGAAGTATGTCAAAGTGAATCCCCGATATTTACCGCTCTCTGCTCGCTGAGGGACCTGGGATCAGTGGAGAATACCATCTGCCCGGACTTCTCAACATCAAGATTGTCCTTGAAATGTTAGCATCGCTCACCGCCGATTTCGAGAGAGAAGCCCGAGCCGAGGCCGGGGTCCAGTCCAAGCTCAAGGCCGTCAAAGCTCTATGCTCACTCCGTCGGCACATTTCACAGAGCTGCAAGTTGACTGTGGCGGAGAAGTCGATAGGCCTCCTACGGTGGCACGCTGTCTGCCTCGACCTGGTGGTGAACACTGCGCGAGGCGCAAGGAGGATGTGTCATCACTACGGCATCAGTCAGCACATATTTGGTGGAAATAAACGCGAGGAGTCATCTCAAATCGATCCAGAAGGCTGGGCACAAGCACTTCGCGCACGCAAATGTCTCCTCCATGCCTTGGAAATCCATAGATTTGCGTCCGATGTCCCGCTGGGTTACATTCACGACACAAGTCTCCCTGGCGCATTGTTCGCTGCTGCAACGCATACTGTTCTTTTGCCCTACCCGGAGCTTCCAAGATCCTGGTACCCACGTCCATTGACTGGGACTTGGTCGTTTTCTGTGGACTGGAAAACATCCCGGCGGTGCGCGCGATTCCGCCATCTGCCGAATACACTGGTACACTGGAGTTTTTAAGGAATGATATGGGCCCTCAAACCACAGGCTGGATTTCGAGGAACTTGGTTTATGAGATGAGTTCTGTGAGAATACTTTTGCACAGTGTATCCAAGTATTGGGGTGCCACGCATGAAATGGAAGAGGTAGTTAGGGCCTGGGAGGCGCGCTGCAGCTGAACAGTAGTCTTTGTTACATAGGCCAGCGATACGTTGCTATTATATACCTAATAAGCTGTACCTGCCTACAATGCGCCATGGGGTAGAACATTGTCTATGATAAACTGAACTGCCTCTGATCGATAACTATCCGATTCAACACTCGATCCATATCCGTTGAATACAATACTGTTAGCCATCTTCCTATACGAAGGCCAATTATGGAGTCCAGTGTCTAAGAGTCTCGGTGGTTACTATATAGCTCGTGTGTTGGTGGAGCCCCTGGTGGGTGTCCGAGGGGAGACTTACCATCAGTCCCCGAGTTGGGGTCCAGATCATGGGCGAAACTGATCCACGCTGCCGACATCTGATATGCCATACTTTGATCCCAGGGATGAGTTGGAATGAGGTTGGAGAATACGTAGTTTTGCTCGATTCCAGTTCCAATACCTTTCGCAACTGCTGAGATGTTGTATGGCAACTGGTTGAATCGGTACCGGTAAACTGGAACACCGTGTGCAGTCAAGATCTGTGCAATCATGCGCGCAGGTGCGATCTGAACAATGTCTCCGAAGATAGAGCACGCCATTTTGTCGAGATTTCCGGACGACAGTTAAATGATGCCGGTGTTATATGGGCATCCCAGGCGAGGATTGGTAGGATACATGCCGATTAAGGCCGGCACCGTCTCATTGGGCAGCACTTCATGGCGGAAATAACCCTGTGCTATGTTTCAGTCAGCTATGACAGTGCAAAGCCCCAGAAGCAGTATGTACTTGCCCAGTGGACCAAACAATTGTTCAGTTGTGTTTATGTCTGTGGGAGCAGACGTCGTGCCCTCATCGGTGTTCGCTGTGATAATCAGACGCCAGGTTTCGTTTTCAATCCTTGGGACAGCTTACATATTTCCAACTATTGTTGCTACCTTGAGGTATTCACCCGCAGGCAGCGCCCTTTGGATGGATGTGCGGATGAAACCGCCGTCTATCGACTGTCCAGTTGACAACCTCACATTGTCAACAGGAAGCAGCCTAATACAGTCTAATTTCTCTACAGCACTGGCATTGCTAAGAAAGTAGCAGCTAGTGTTAGTGATCAGTGTATCAAATGCGCTCTGAAACGCTGCTGTGTCCGGAGATGTGAGTGGGAAGGCACCACCACTTTGAAGAACAGCACCTCGGAAAAGGCCATTGTCTCTGCCTCCGTATGCCATCATGCGTGAATATATGGAAACAGCACCCGCTCTATTTTAGTACTGTCAGTGACCTAGCAATATCCTCAAGTATTTGGAGATGCCTCACGATTCACCAACAAGCGTGACTTTCTTGGGATCAGCTCCAAATGCTCCGATATTGGCCTGAATCCAATGGAGCGCAAGTCGCTGGTCCAACATCCCTAGGTTGAGTAATCCAAGCTCGGCCATTTCATTGCCGTTTAAGAATCCAAATGGACCCAGTCTGTAGTTCTTTGTCCGCTGTTCAGCTTGGGTTGGCTTCTAGTTTGTTCGTATGGCAACTTACAAGTGAGACCAAAATAATAGGCTTGTCGATTTCCTTGGAAAGGCGGGTGATTGAAGTCCCTTCAAACCTGGGGTCAGCCTGTACTCGTGTCAGTTGACTGGAACAAGGCGCGTCCGCTTCCTGTCACAATGTGAGCGCACAGTATAACCACTCGTCAGCCCGCCTCCGTACAGCCATACCAGCACCGGGAGCGGATCATTTTCCACATTTGCATCTGCTGGCCTCCAGACATTGAGGGTTAAGCAGTCCTCGCTGTCGTTCCCCTGAACTCTTGAGGAATAGCATGAGTGCCCAAATTCATCCGCTTGAAAATTATCGAATGACTTTTTCAAGGGAACGGATTGACGCAATCGATACGGACCAATAGGCGGCTCGGCGAAGGGAATGCCCAGGAACTTCTGAACTCCGCTGGCAGTGTCATGGACTCTAATGACTGTGCCATTCGTAGTGACGACAACAGGGTTCGAGTTCATGCAGACGCCAAACCAAGACAATAAGAGCACGGACACTAGCAAAAACACAAGTTGAGCCATCTTCCTGCCAGTGATGTCAAGGTTCTCTGCTGTCATGAGCAGTCAAGTACGATCCATTCTGGCCATTCTGGAACCCTGAGATAGCGACATCTTTATTACACGCATCATAAGATATTATACGGATCTATAAGATCGTCGTGCTCGAAAACCAGACCTCGAGCTCGTCCTAGTATACAGCCGACAGCCTGCCCGCTGATTTCGCATAACGATCTTGCATTTCGCAGGAGTTGGAGTGGCAATCGTCCCCCATCTTTCCCACAAGTAGCCCACATGTGGGGAAATCAGACTCCAGAACTGGGCGATTTGGGTTTCCCACACGGCTACTAAAAGGCCCAGCGCACCACTGAAGCCCTCTCGGTAACGAAGGAGCAACCTTGCTCCCAAAAGATGGTTGAGAAAGCGACCCGGTCATTCATTCATCCCCTTCGGTCATTCCAGAGTCTGACTATCTTCATTTTTCCGGCACTCACAGACTTGTTCTCGACTTCAGCGAGATATGCATTGTCGATAACCATCTCTAATTCAGGCTTCTTGTACACGTCACTGCCGGCCATCTTCATGTTCAAAAAGAAAACGGAGATTCGCACAACCATTAATGGAGGGCACACAACTTTTTCTAACTAAGCAGGCTGTAGCCAATCAGAGCCTCCCATTTAACGTCGATTTACCCGCTATCGTGGTGCGTTTTACAGCCTCTACCAGGCGCCTTGCGCGGCATATCCTCTACCCACAAACTTTGAGACACCCACCCACCATTAACATAACGCAATATCAATTAATTGACCATCAAAATCAATTAATTCAGTATCGAAAACATACTCTAGTTGGTTAAATACCAACCCCACGGCATCGCCGGCCACTATACCCTCAAGTTTAAGACTAACGGCTAAAAAGCAGCGGACAGGGGCACAGAAGACTGTTAACCAGCTGCCAGCCGTAGACCTCACGGCTAACAATGTCGACGGCAAGGGTAGCAATAGCGCCAAGAAAACGCAAGACAAAATCGTCGCCATAACGCCCGGCTTTATTAACCTATCAGTCGATTAGCTAGGTTATATAAGCGACGACAAGGGCAACGAGGGCAACAAGGGCGACAAGGGCTTTATTTGCACTATCTGGCCAAACGTTAGCTATTATTTGCCTTATTGTTTGGCCAAATAGTGCTTAAATGGGTCTAATAGTGCTTAATTTGCTTAATTTAGGCAACATTTGCCGATACTTGGGTCTAATAGTGCTTATTTGGTGCCCTTGAGTATATAGGAATAGTGGCATGTAGCGGTATGTTAGTCGGTGTAATTACGTTAATTATTTGTATAGCGAACCCATAGTGTTTTTTAATTCAGGCACAGGGGCCAGCATGATTAGTCATGAAAAGTTGTGTGCCCTCCATTAATGGTTGTGCGAATCTCCGTTTTCTTCAAAAAAGCCATGTCGGTCGAATTAAAAATTGACCGCGCCTTCGCTCACATGGGATGCCTTCCAGGTGCGGTGCTGGATATATTCGGTTTTCTTGGTGTAGTCCTTCGATTCGCTTTGAGTCGATTCCTCAAATATCCACTCCCGATAATCTCTGCCGGGGCAGTCATATTTTGAGTCGACTAGGGCTCGAATACGGCTCCGTGGGCACGCTGGGCTGAGTGTCGGTTATGACTTCTCTAATGGTTTGCCAAGCCACCCCCTTCGTCTGGCGGGGAAAGTGGAAATTTCCCACATGTAGGGATTCGTGTGCTTCTCCTTCGGTCCTTTTCTGATGTGACCTTACAAATCCGTGTGACCTTACAAATCCGCGCAAGCAGAGATGCAGTGGGAACATTGACCATACAGATGCACATTCCTGCGCGGGCATTCAGGCGCCATAGTCAATTCTGGCGAGGTGGGGAATACTGGAAATGATCGATACTACATGAAGGGGCCATCACAGGGCTATCCATGGCTCATTCACTCGCCCCAGATAGTAAACATTTAACCGGTGAAGCGTCTAGGCACCAGAGTATATCTTATATAAGACACTTGAAACATTGTCTGCGATGGCTCGTATGAATTCAGTTTGATGACTTTACACGTATCCAGCGAGGATACCCGGCCATCGCCACACGACATGATGAAAATCGTCGCCACTCTCTTGCTCACCGCAACTGTGGTCGCCTCAGACCATGGGCCATCGGTTAGTCTTCATATGGGGCAAGTCGATTCAGTCTTTCAGCTAACATGAAGCACGGGCAGTATAGAGGCTCCGGTCCTTTCAAATCGGTACGTCAGAGAGAATGGACCGATTCAGATTTCATCGCTGAGTTTGCACGTCTGCTAACACATCCGCAGTACTCATTTGAGGTCGAATCACTTCCCAGTCACACATTTTACAAGCCATTGCAATCCCGAATTGGCTCCGATCTTAAGCTACCGGTCATTGTTTGGGGTAATGGAGGTTGTCTACCATGGTAAGTGTAAAGCAGGGCTTGATCATGAATCACGCCGACTTGAGCAGTAAATCTCAAGTGAAATCCAAATTGACTGCGCCGGCCTTTTTGCCTGATGCTCAGATTCAGTCGGCCTTGCCTTCCGAGGCTTTCTCGGCGAGGTTGCCTCCCATGGTGCAATGGTGAAGCAGGCAAGCGAGGAAATTGCAGGAAATCTAACACTGTTCAGCCCATGAGATACTCGACATGCTAACCACTGAGACAGGGTGGGCGAGACTACGCATATCTCCCTGCTATCACGCCTGCTTGGAAAGGAAGTCACACACTCGGCCACAGTGCCGCATTCGCTGTCCTTAACGGCGGAATCCCAGGCATCGTTGGGAGTCAGATTGTGCAGTGGATTCTTCGCGGGAATGAATCGGCAAAGGTATGGTTTACTGATGGCGGTCCAAAGGCTATTGGCGTAAGCGACATAGCCTTTAAGAACTTGGAATCGATCGAGGTCACACCCATTTAGCATTAAGACTACATGTACATCTAATTAGATGATCAGACTTGTCTACTGGTATAGCAGAAAACTGTAGTTCGGATCTGGCTCATCAAGGGTCCGGTAGAACATCCGGGAAGGCGTCCGAGATTGCACGGAGAAAGGTGTGGTAACCATTCCATTGAAGAGTTAATGCCGCTTCAGGCGCTCTTGCTTTCATCCGACGCCGATTGGGCGGACCAAGTGTGATCACAACCAGTTGAGGGGCGACTAGCAATGCAGACGCCTGTCCTTGCGGGAAAACGAATGATGTCGACGGGGAGGACCGGCCCCTGCAAAATGCCGAGGCTTGCCTGGGAGTGAAACAAGACACGATGTCCTCGAGATCACTTTGATAGTCGACATTATGAAGTAACTACATCCAATATCGCTTGACTGTTGCCTAAGGGCAACTGTCCAGGTAAAGCCGGCTTTGCCGCTAGCATGTTTAACACGGGAGAAGAGACATCTCAGCATCAAATGGCGCGCATAAGTCTCTTAACCACTTTCCTGTATGCGGGTAGTTTTCTTCAGGGTCGTGATACTGGGGTGGACTGGTGATGTGAGGCTGGGCTAGCATCCTTAGGAAAGAATCTCTAAAATGTAGAAAGTGGCCAGTCCTAGGACTCATAGCTATTATTACCATTAATGTAAATCTTAGAAATGTTTTATATGTAGGCTGGTAGTGCGAAATGGTAGCATATAACAAAATATTAGTTTGTAAAGGTAGATTAGAAAGTCACTGTTTGAAGCCTTATACTGCTAATGTCACTATTTTTATTAATAAGATTTCTTTTGGGTTCCTGGTAGTCTATATAGTATTAGCACTATATCACTATATCTAGCTTAGAAAGTCATAAATTAGATACTATGCTATCACACTACCCTTAGTCTTGTAGCCTGTACTTCTCGCCAATCAATTTCAGACACTAATTCTTTTTATTAAACTATTTGCGTTCTTTAAGGTCCTCTACTAAACCAAAATAACAATCAGTGTCCTATTGAGGACGAGGAGAATGTATATTATTAACAGTGATAGTATAAAATACTATGCAAGGCGTTATATAATAACTTTCCAATGTACTTCTGCAACCCAGTGTTTATTAAAAGTACTACTTTGTACTACAAGTCTGGCGTTGAGCTGTGACCCTTTGCGCCGGTACTGTCAACCCGTCAAGGTCGAACGAAGCCATCGCCAAACACGAGCTCAACCTAGCCTCACGCCTTCGCACTATCAAACCCCCTTCGTTTAGATACTTGTTAAATCTAATCTACTGGTTAGCTTTCTTGTATCGCTTGATCGGACGATCAAGATCTGCGTTCAGCCGATCTTGGCGTAGGTTCGTGGGTCAAGAAGGATTTCGGCTCCTATTCCGGGCCGGAATTCGGGCCCGATTAGCAGGTAGTCGAATGGATGCATTGATCTGCTTGTAACAGTCGATATTATTGACAAGATCAGGCACTGTCTTTTCGCAAAGGATAATCAATTAGCTCGCCGTTCTCGATCGTTGTAGAGGACGCTACGATCGAGAACGGCGGTCAAGTGGATCTGAGCTTGCTTGCCGGGCTTCCTTCAGACTCCTCTCATGCTGACATACTTCTCCCACACTGTCCCACGACAGCAAGACTGATTCAGGAGCACGGATTCATCCATAGGGCAATAACCGGCAGTCGATCTAACTTCAGTCTCTGTCACTGGCAAATGCGTCTACCTTACGATCAGCACCCGATGCCATTCGCGTGCAAAGTAAGGGGCATTGTAGTGCACTCAACAGTTGGCCCCTCCGGTGGATTGCTGATGAAGAGTGCATATGCTCTCCTTGGAGGCAGCTACCGAGACACTGCTGATCGGATTTAGGATGTGTTACGTCCGTGGTTGCCGTTCTCTGGCATTTGAATTCTTCTTGGCCTGTCGAAACTGGGAAGCAGGAACAGCGTAATTCTGGTGAACGTCGGCGATTCGAAATATCCGGGGCGCCGATGAAATTTGAGCATGGGGCTAATTCGATCCAATCCGAGTCTAGTTAAGCCACAGTTCGTAGATTAGCTGTTTCTCTAGGATCGGCCAGCAAGCACTACTGACGCACTGTACCGGCGCCACCATCGCTGAGTCGGCCTCATGCTATACTCAATCCCGAATTCCGGCTGTGCTTTTTCGTCCGAATGCTTTTTCCTCTGTCTCTAAAATGTCGCCGTATCGGGTTTGGCCCAAGGTTATAAGGTTGCATTTATCCTTTAATTACGGCCTCTTCCTGTCACTGTAGGCACGACACTCTTCTTTCTTTTGCCGAACCACCTCTTTGACGGCTTATTCACAACGTCACAGTTTCGGCTACGGCTGTTTCTATTTGGCCCTTCCTCCCTCACCTGGCTAACAACTCCAGAACGCCCAGCATGGAGGCCAAACAGGGTGGCGAGGTTGTTGCGCCGACGAAACTGTCCTTTTGGCGCACAGTTGCCGATCAAGCTGGAGTCACATCAGAAGTACTCAACTACCCATACGCCGGCTCTGGCACTGAAAGCGATCCATACGTTATTCAATGGATCCCCGAAGACCCTCGAAACCCCATGCTCTGGAGCAGACCGAAAAGATGGTTCATCACAATGATGGTATCCCTGACAACACTGGCAGTGGCTCTCCTGTCGTCCGCCTACACCGGAGGTATCCGAGACATCATCCAGGAGTTCAAAATCTCCCAGACAGTCGCTACTCTTGGCGTCTCACTCTTCGTGCTCGGCTTTGCCATAGGACCACTGCTATGGGCCCCTCTGAGTGAGCTCTTTGGGCGCCAGTACCTATTCATCGGCACGTATGCGATATTGACGGCATTTAACGCCGGCTGCGCTGGGGCGAACAGTGCTGAGACTTTGATCGTCCTGCGCTTCTTCGCAGGTGCATTCGGATCGTCTCCCCTCGCGAACTCAGGCGGCGTCATCGCCGACATGTTCCCGGCAGCTGAGAGGGGTCTAGCAATGGCATTATTCGCAGCCGCTCCTTTCCTCGGTCCCGTCCTTGGTCCTATAATCGGAGGGTTCCTGGGCGAGGCGGCAGGTTGGCGGTGGGTCATGGGATTCTTAGCTACGTTTTCGGGAACACTTTGGCTTTTGGGAACCGCTCTTGTTCCTGAGACCTACGCCCCATACATACTTCGACAACGAGCGGTAAAGCTGTCCAAAATTACGGGGAAGAACTACGTGAGCAAGATGGAACATGAACAGGGCAAAATCAACTTGGCAGAGTCATTCAAGACTGCACTGCTGCGTCCTTGGATATTACTGTTCCGGGAGCCTATTGTTCTGCTTCTATCGCTCTATATGGCGATCATCTACGGAACTCTCTACATGCTTTTCGCAGCTTTCCCCATTGTCTATCAACAAGAACGAGGCTGGTCTCAAGGAATCGGTGGCTTAGCATTCCTGGGTATTATGGTAGGAATGGTCTTCGCCATCATCTATACGATTCCCGACAACGAACGATATCAGCGAGTACAAGCGAAAAACAACGGCGTTGCACCACCAGAAGCCCGTCTTCCCCCAGCAATGGTAGGGTGCATCGCTGTTCCTATCGGCCTATTCTGGTTCGCTTGGACAAATCAAACATCGATCCATTGGGTTGTCAGCATCGCTGCTGGCATTCCTTTCGGTTTCGGAATGGTGTTGCTATTCTTAAGCATTATGAACTACTTGATTGATGCCTATACAATTTTCGCAGCGTCTGTTCTTGCCGCCAACTCGGTTATTCGCAGCTGCTTTGGGGCTGCGTTTCCTCTCTTTACGTCGTATATGTACGCCGATCTTGGGACTAACTGGGCGTCGTCCATCCCGGCTTTCCTAGCGCTCGCATGTGTGCCCTTTCCATTCCTTTTCTACAGGTATGGGGGCGCTATCCGTTCTCGGTGCAAGTTCTCTGCGCAGTCCGAGGCTTTCATAGCTCGGTTCCGTGAAGCGGACTGCTCCAGATCAGAGGAAAAGGAACCTGAACAGACTGACTCTTCAGAGGCTGCAGATAACAATGAGGAAATATCGGATAGACGGGCGCATTCAGACCAGAAAAGGCACCGACGTCACTCCTCAGTTAGTGACGCAGCGGCATCCACACATCGTAGATCCTATGATGGTAATCCATACAACATCGATAGAGTCAACACTAGAGAGTCTTTTGGAGCAAAATGAGGAATTATATGAACATCGCACAGAGTCAAGTCGGGGTACGGGAGAGATCATGACAGGGAGAAACGGTGAGACTGAGTTGCCTCTTGACGAAATTAGAGACAGGCTTGTGCACAGGTGGGACTTCATCTTTGACATCAATCTCGAGAAGCATCGCGATGAGGCAATCACCCTCATGGACCGCTTGAATCAGCACAACGGGCCGTAAGATCTTTGAGCATGTAGAAAAGTTTAGTCTCTCAGTCATACTGCCAGCTCCATCGCTATGATCTCTGTCCATTTAAGCAGCGCAAGCAAGTAGGCGAGGCCTTCGAGGTTTCAGGTATATTGAACATCCAAGACTAGAAAGAGATGATATTATCCTGGCGGCCCGGATGACTCCCCGAGGAGTAGATACAACGTGTTCCCGGATTTAATGTTGAGTTCTCCTTCAAAGGTATTGACGGCCCGCAGCAGTGTGTTGAGTGGTTATGTCCGGGCTGACGCACCAAGGGGCTTAGCTCCCAATAGCACTCAATGGCTCCTGGGGCTACAGGCCTCGAGCATCAGCCGGTGCCCTGAAGATTTGCTTGTGAGGCTGCCAAAGTGCCGGAGCCCCAGGCGTGCAACGAACTACCACATGCGCATGATATGTGCCAGCTCCACTAAGGCTGGGGCTAGCAGTGGCTACCAAAGGTGGCCCAAACCGATTCCCATCAACAATCAACAGACCAAGTGGATATAAATCTCCCCGATCGACTACCGAAACATATCAAGTGCCCAGAAACTCTCTGCATCCGCATCCTCAACCTACCACCTGCACCAACCCGTATTCATTTCGCAGTACAATCGCCTTATTCACATCCACACACAACACACTCAAGACTGCGAGCCAGAATGGCACAATTCCATTCTTTTACCGACCTCCCAAAAGAATTGCGGGATCAAATCTGGGACATGGCGATCCGCGACGATGATCCAGCCGTCCACCTCTTCACCATCTACGATGCCGAAAAGGACCACGACTCCGTCGTCAACCCAGCCAAGAAAGTCCATGCCACACGTGCCTCTTACGACCCGTCGTTCTATGTCGGCTTCGCAGCTCCTCGGTGCCGAGCAAGTGGCCAACTCTCATGGACGGATGGGAATATCTCCACATACCTGACAGACTCGGGCCTGTGGACAGCCTGCCATGAGTCCCGCGACAGGATGTTGCGGCGTTTCAGACCTTCGGAAACCAGCCCACAGGCTTCTCCTCAACACATGCCACTGGACCGGGGGTCGGTTTGGGAAATACGCGATAAGCCTACGGCCTCGATAAATATGGAGTTCATACGTGATAACGGCGAGCACCAATGTCTGACAATACAACCTTCGGCGGATCTGATTCTCCTCCAACTACCCGAGAATTCCAACATCTCATGGGATAGCAGTAATCATTGGTACTGGATTGAAGACTTCCCCTCGTTCAGGTGGCACACTAACGAGCGGTACTGGATTTCATCGCGCATCAAGAACGTTGCGGTCGAGTACGACCCAGCATGGGCGATATTTGATCCCCGAAAAGAATACGGGCCGTTCAGAGGCGTCACTGGCGGCTTTAGCGAAGTCGATGAGATTTGCGGCCTCGAAAACTTTTGGTTCATTGACTACAGTCTAAAGCGCAAATACAAATCTGACAACTGCGAGCGGCAGACGTTTCGCGCTGGCAGATTGACCTTCATTGAAGTCAATTCGATGGATTATGAATGGTGCCGCTGCCCCAAGGAAGGCTCCCATTGCTTGGAATTCTGCGAACAGGGTCCAGGGAGAGACATGAAGTATTCGGCGCACGCTCTGGTGGAGAGGGTGAAGGATTTCAACGAGTCGGTGCTCGACGACGTTCATTCAATAGCTGATATGAGAGTTCTCGCCTGCGTGGACCTGGAGTTGGAGGGGGAGCTGCCGACAATGGAAGAATGGTACGAGATGAATGCTTACTGGTAGAGCCGTGCTACCTTGGCATTTGCGGTCGAAGGCAGCACATTGTACGCTACAGCATGTCGGTAGCATTCGAGACTAGACCAAAGACATCAAGTTCAAGAACCTGCCTACATCCTCGTGTTCAGGACCCTCGACGGTGTCCATAATAGATTACCCAACTTACGTAGCTCCAGCCGTAGGCCAAAGCCCGGGTCAGGCAGCCAACGGTGTTTGTGAGCCAGATATTCGAAGCTAAGGCTGAGGGTCTCACGGTTGAGCAATTGCATGCGTGGGATTTAAGGTTTTGCTCGAGCTACGGAACTGGGGGTATCTCAATGGCTGACTTCCTGCGATGGGTGAGTACCCTCTGAGACTTGCCCATATGCTGCTGCGCAGACTCTTGGTTTGTTTGTGATCTCTGACACTTACTCGCGTATGATATTCTAACTACTTCTCATCTGCTTGGCTTTTTTTTAAAAAAAAATAGGATATCCTCCTATAGGACACCTGCCTATGACACCCTCCTATGTGACACCCTCCTATGGGATACCCTCCTATGTAATACGCTCCTATGTAACACCCTCCTATGTGACACCCTCCTAATAGGATACCCTCCTATGGGGCACCCTCCTATATAATACCCTCCTATATAATACCCTTCTATAGAATACCCTCCTATGTGACACCCTCCTATAGGATACCCTCCTTGGCCATTATATGCCTAAAAAAAAAGAAATGTTTTATTGGCCCGAAATAGTGGTAATAATCAATTTTCATTGGTCAATGAAATGCTCAACTAGATTTGTGTGGCGTTAATTTTGCAGCGGTTTAGGCAGCCATTTCATCCCAGGTGCCCAGAGTCCACCTGTCCTTAGCAACAAAAAAGAACAACATGGCTCAATGAATTTATTTTACTAGACTATATATGATAAGAGCCCCAGGGAAATTTACCTTTCAGGCGTTGAAATTACACTTGAAGCTCTGTGAATTACGAAAATCTCGACGCCACCGGCTAGCAAAACGACAGCATGAAACGCATCTCCCTCTGCGCAGGATTTCTTCTCCTTCTTATGGGCGTTTCATCTGCTTGGAGTCCTTACCCTACCACACTGCGTTTCCTCCAAAACATTTTTGGCGCCCGAATCCCCCAATTCATTCTAGACACAAAACATCCCTGGCTCGCAAGGAATAAAGCCTGGCTCTCGCGCTACCCAAACGTCGCTGAAGAACTTTGTTCCCCAGGCTCCAGCCTCTGGACAACACCCGGCTCTACTGGCCACGTGCTTCCAGCGGATCTGCTCACCAACATCTCCATCGACAGCAACAAAGGCCTAGATGGCGTCAGTCGCGGGCGAGTAGCCTGGTCCAAAGTCCGTGACCGGCTACGGGAAATGTCCGCCTGTAAGGCCAGTCTGGCTGCCGCGCGGAATCTTCACGTCGACGTGTTCACCGACTACTATGGGTCGTCCCCGACTGAGGGAGACACGATGCCACCACCCGGGCTTCCGGAGCTATTTGCAGATGTCCTCGCACAGATGAGCAATCTGGAGAGGCTCGACTGGGGTATCAGCAGCGAGGCAACGCGGGAGTTTGAGCGTGCTTTTGTAGCGAAGGGCTTGATGCTTCCGAGTGTCAAGCATCTCAAGCCAGGTGCCGGGAGTGATTACCTCGTCTCACGTTGTCCTAATGTGGAGGTACTTGATGTGGGTAGACATGACCCTCACTGGAGCTGGTACAACGGACCTTCGTCTTCTCGCACGACCTATCTCCTCGAACTGATCAAAGCATCAACGGGTCTGAAAAATCTTCAGGAGTGGCACCTTTGGACCAGTTCCCAGGGCTGGTCAACGGATCTGATCGAGGGTAAGATGGAATTCTCATTCTCGAGCTGTTTGTTCTCACTTTAAGTGACACTGGTTATGCAGCTATCCTTGGCGCGACACCAAACATCACGGGCTTGCGCATGGGCGGCAATCTGGAAGGAATGGCTGCAATCAGGGCATCGACTGCCACGGCTGAAAGCAGAATTGCGTACCTCAGACGTTCACGTGGACACACATTAAAGGTGATACGGCATGCTTCCGCAAAGCATTACAAGTTCTTCCACTGCTGACTTGTACCTATCAGACATACCTCCACCTCCTCGCACCGTTTCAAAATTTGGAGAACCTGCAACTCCCGTCATCCTACGACCTAGACTTGGGCTTTGATGGAGGGCATTGGTGCGGGAACGCATACGACGGACCGGAGGGCAAAGCCTACGGGCGAAGTGTCACACAAGAAGGCGCGGAAGCAACCGAACTTGCAGCTAATATCACCTTGGGTATACTCCCTCATCTGAAAAGCTTAATCATTGGCTTCCAGCATGCCAATCTCACGATCAATGATGGTGGGCAACCAGATATGACGTGGCCATGGACGGGCAGGATGGAGCAATATACTTACGAAATATGGCAAGATTAGGAATAACTAGTAACATGCATCTATCTGACGTTACAGACATTCACCTCAATTTGTCTAAAAAAAAAAAAAACTCTACGACGATAATGGCTAATGGTGATAAGTACTGTCCGTAGAACATATATCATAATATAGTGTAAGACCTCATAGAGGGTAGGGTGGTCAATCTCCACAAGCTCCTCTTCAAGTTGGTTTGAACGAAAATGGATCTACTCTGGATACTTTCTCTTGCTGAAAAGCATATACGATGTCTCTCGTGGCCGTTGAATAAATAAGCATCCATTCGTCTTGGGTAGGCCATCCCAGCCAATCCGTCCAGGAAGAACCCCGCCACTGGTGGAGTTCTGCCAAGACATAGCTGCAGCCCACCGTTATCGCCGCAGGCTTGGCACGGATCTGGGCGGATAACACGGCTTCTTGGCTCTACCTGGTACTCCGTAGGTGGTACACAGTAAAGATTCCCTGGCCTACAATCAGAGGTCTTGCTACGATGGAATCTCCCGACAACTTTACGTGAGCTTATGCTATCAGGCTGAATTTCAATTAGGCAAAGATGCTTTCAGCATCTCCCCAAGGCTGCTGTACGATTGGGATAGTTCGAGGGTGTTCTTCGCAGTACGGTGTCTTGCCACCGCCATGACCCACTTATTCTAGAACATGTACGGAGTTAAGGCGATCCGGTGACCTCACAGGTCCAAAATTCTGCACCAATTCTTGGTGACCTTGGCGGCTCTGCGTGGGTAGTAGGTACATAAGCAGACCCAAGTCCCATTCCAGACCGCAACGAAAACCCCTTTGTTCAACATCGTTAACACCCACTGATTAGTGTTCTCATCCTCGATAGTTACCTCAAACCATCGGTCTTGTTCATCTTCAATCATCCTTATAGCTGAGGTCCTACTACGTTCCTCCCCAATCCCATCCTTCGCACACCTGCCGCAGAGGCCCCCGTCTAGCAATCGAACTGCACCTGCCAACTTGATGGAGTTTGCTACCGTTCAGGACCTGCTCCGCGTTGTCGTCTGTGCTTCCGCCTACATGCGACAGCTCACCACTACCCCCAGATAGATTGAGAAGACCGACATCAAGGACTTTTCACCAACTGTATAGCGATTAACCACCAGCTCCAACCACTGTCCCCGAGATTCCCGAGGCCGCCTCGTAAGTCAAAGGTTTGTTCTCAATCTTGCCATGGGTTCCGAGAAGGCCAAGCAGTTTGACTCTGAGGGGCACGTCAGCGGGCAGTCCAACCGCCCAATGACACAGCCCGCTCATTGTCTCACCTTGGCTGAAGTGGTCGACGAACTGAGAGCGGATCCATCCAACGGCCTTTCCAACGATGAAGCGCACAGACGACTCGCGGAGTACGGTAAGAACGACCTTGGGGAGGCCCAGAAGGTTTCCCCTCTACGCATTCTCATCTCACAGGTTGCCAATGCCATGACTCTCGTCCTCATTCTGGCCATGGCCGTTAGTTTCGGCATCAAGTCTTGGATTGAGGGCGGCGTCGTTGCCGGCGTCATCCTCCTCAACATCGTTGTTGGTTTCTTCCAGGAGTATTCCGCCGAGAAGACCATGGATTCTCTTCGGTCACTGAGCTCTCCCACCGCCAGTGTCATACGTGACGGACTGTCTCAAACAGTGGCTTCTTCCGATTTGGTTCCGGGAGACCTCGTTGAGCTCAAGACCGGCGATACCATCCCGGCTGATGTTCGGTAAGTCCGGACGCATGCTTGAATATTGATACGTTTGCTGACAGGTCACCAACAGCGTCTTCGAGGCCGTCAATTTTGAGACCGACGAGGCGCTTCTGACGGGTGAATCTCTTCCTGTCCGCAAGAAGGAAGATGTTACCTTTGAGGTGGCAACTGGCCCCGGCGATCGTCTGAACGTGGCTTACAGCTCATCCAACGTTACCAAGGGTCGGGCCAAGGGCATCGTTTTTTCTACTGGGGCATACACCGAGATTGGAGCCATCGCTGCTCAGCTCCGGCAAAAGGAAACCAAAATCCGTGAGCCCAAGAAAACCCGCGAGGATCCCAACGCGCACGCCAAGCCCCATCGCTATCTCGAGGCCTACTTCTTGTCCGTCACCGATGCGATTGGCCTCTTTCTAGGTCTCAACGTCGGAACACCGCTCCAGAGAAAGCTGTCAAACCTTGCTGTTCTGCTTTTCTTCATTGCTGTCATCTGTGCCATCATCGTTTTGGGTGCCAACGAGTTTACCGCCACCCAGGATGTTATCATCTACGCTGTGGCTACCGGTCTGTCAATGATCCCAGCTAGCTTGGTAGTTGTCCTGACGATCACCATGGCCGCTGGTACAAAGCGAATGGTCAAGAGAAATGTTGTCGTCCGTAACTTGAAGTCTCTTGAGGCTTTGGGCGCAGTTACAGACATTTGCTCCGACAAGACTGGCACTCTCACCCAGGGGAAAATGGTCGCGAGAGGCGCCTGGATACCTTCGAAGGGTACTTTCACTGTCGAAAACTCTACCTCGCCATTCGATCCCACTGCCGGAGATGTTCGCTTCCACTCGTCGGCACCGCGTGCTATCAACCTGAAGAACGGTGGGAAAGCTTGTGGCTCCATAATCAAAGCCGACGAATACGAGTCTGCACTTGATGCTGGCTCTTGTCTGTCGGAGTTCCTGAATGTCGCCTGCCTAGCCAACCTTGCCACCGTCAACAAGAACAACGAAGGCGAATGGGAGACCCGTGGTGACCCTACCGAGATCGCCATCCAGGTTCTGGCTAGTCGCTTTGGTTGGAACCGTGTCGCCCTGACCGGTGATGAGAATTCTGAGTGGATGGATGTCGCCGAGCTGCCTTTCGATTCGGACGTCAAGCGCATGTCAGTAGTGATGAAAAACAAAAACGGCTCTCACCAAGCCTTCACCAAAGGCGCTGTCGAGCGGGTCATTGATAGCTGCACAACCTACACCCCTAGTACTTCTGGCAAACTTGTCGATATCAAAGACTTTCGCGCCGAGATCCTGAAAAACATGCAAGCTTTGGCCAGTCTCGGTCTTCGTGTCCTTGCTCTCGCCAGCAAGCCAATGGCCGGCGAGGTCAAGGTGGACGACGAGACAGGGGTCGACAGATCCTCCATTGAGTGTGATCTTGTCTTCCGCGGCCTCGTCGGACTTTATGACCCGCCCCGTCCTGAATCTGCTCCTGCTGTCAGACAATGCCACGCGGCTGGTATTCAGGTCCACATGTTGACCGGTGACCATCCCGAGACCGCTAAAGCCATCGCAATTGAAGTTGGGATTCTACCTTCTAAGATGCATCTCATCGCAGGAGACGTTGCGAAGTCGATGGTGATGACTGCAATGCAGTTCGACGCCCTCAGCGACGACTATGTGGATGCACTCCCTGTGTTGCCTCTGGTTATTGCAAGATGTGCTCCTAGCACGAAGGTTCGCATGATTGAGGCTCTTCACCGCCGCGGACGGTTTTGTGCAATGGTAGGCCTCCTCCGGATATGCCATGCCTATCCCTCGATATGACTAACTTTCCCTGCTCCTCATAGACCGGTGACGGTGTCAACGATTCTCCTTCTCTTCGCCGTGCTGATGTCGGTATTGCAATGGGTCTTGCTGGTTCTGATGTTGCCAAGGTACAGATCCCTTCATGCTGAGAGGGTCACACTCTTGAGAACTCTGCTAACTAGTTTCAGGATGCTTCCGATATTGTGCTTTCTGACGATAACTTCGCGTCTATCCTGGCAGCTATCGAGGAAGGACGTCGCATCTTCGATAATATCCAAAAGTTCGTGCTACATGTTCTGGCCGAAAACGTTGCGCAGGCGGGTACTCTCCTTGTCGGTCTCGCTTTCAAGGACAGGACAGGACTCTCTGTTTTCCCCCTTGCCCCTGTTCAGGTTGTCTGGATCATCATGGCAACATCTGGTCTGCCTGACATGGGTCTGGGGTTTGAACGCGCGGTCCCGGATATTCTCCAGCGGCCTCCGCGCTCGCTGAAAGCAGGTATCTTCACCTCCGAGTTCCTCGTCGACATGGTGGTCTACGGACTCTGGATTACTCTCCTATGCCTGGCGAGTTTCGTACTCGTGGTATACGGATTTGGCAACGGTGAACTTGGCGAACAGTGTAACGAAAGGTACTCTGAGTCGTGCGACCTGGTCTTCCGCGCGAGAGCGACTACGTTTGCCTGTTTAACATGGTTCGCTCTGTTCCTTGCCTGGGAAATGATCGACACTAGACGATCATTCTTCCGTATGCAGCCTGGGTCGAAGCGCTATTTCACGCAGTGGATGCTAGACGTCTGGAGGAACCAGTTCCTCTTCTGGGCCATCATGTTCGGCTTCGTTACCTTGTTCCCCTTGATTTATATCCCTACCCTAAACACTTTCGTCTTCAAGCATAAACCAATCAGCTGGGAATGGGCGATCGTCTTCATTGCCGCCGGTCTATTCTTCGCTGGAGTTGAGACTTGGAAGTTCGGTAAACGAGTGTATTTCCGCAGACTGGACAGCAAACGTCTGGGCAAGTCCTGGAAGCAAACGGATATTGAAGATCGAGTCTTTGGACAGTACTTCAGTGGAAGTCTCTCTAAAGATGCGACTACCGACGAGAGGACGGCTGATGAAGCCAACTGAGAGATGGCACCAGGACCATAATTGTCAAAATTTGAAACTGTTGTTGCAGTGTGGAGCAATGGCTATTGCTCAGTCGTTGGAGGATGCCGCGATGGGGGGGGCCAAAACAATGCGTTGCTTTAGAATTACAGTCTTTACCGTACTTAATCCAACTACCCTACATTCCTTTAACTCTCCCGTCTATCTACTATCGATGCGTGATCACAAATCTCTGATTACATAGTCTCCCACTCTGTCTCCGTCATTTTGCCCACCCTCGTCGACGCGCTCCGCTGTACCCATGAAGGGCTAATGCAGCGTCTCTCCCAGATCATGCCGGACCTATCGCGTGGGCTGTTGTTGCTTTTTGCTATTTTTTGTCCTCGATCTCGAAACAAATGCAATTGGATTAACTCAAGTCCTTTCATCGACATCATACACAATCAGAATCTAACGCGGGATTTCTTTTACACATGTTTCTTTCTCAACTGTTAAGGCATCTGCGGGATTGAGGATGATATAACAAGAGCGGAACCAAGAGCTTATCCAAGGTAGAAGATTCAACAAGGACCTAGGTATCTATAGCTTTGATGGTGTAGCAAGATTTACATGAATAGCTTTGATGTTTGAGTAGGCAGCAAGGCCCGCCTCACCCAATTCTCTGCCAATGCCGCTTTGTTTCACTCCACCAAAGGGAATCCGCCAGTCACTATCGTTGCTTGAATTTATCCAGACCATGCCAGCCTGTATCTTCTTGGCTACAGTATGTGCCCGGGTCAGGTTTGTGGTGAAAAGTGCGCTTCCCAGGCCGTACTGAGTGTCGTTGGCCAGGGCTATGGCGTCCTCCTGAGTCCCAAAGCGGCAAATGACAACAAAGGGGCCGAACACTTCCTCCTGAAATATCCTCATCTGCGGAGAAACGCTGGTGAAGACGGTGGGTTCGACAAAGTAGC
The DNA here is from genome assembly GCA_021399435.1 of Diaporthe sp. PMI_573. NCBI lineage: Eukaryota > Fungi > Ascomycota > Sordariomycetes > Diaporthales > Diaporthaceae > Diaporthe > Diaporthe sp. PMI_573. The sequence continues at coordinate 747,375 of JAJTUP010000030.1, read as the reverse complement.
CGCTGCCGTCGGAAGGGAAAGGCTGGCCCCCGAGCTCAAGCTTGGCGCCTTCTTGCTTCCCGATCTCGACGTAGGCCAGGATCTTGTCGAGCTGGGCCTTTGAGACCTGAGGGCCTTGGAATGTAGCCTCGTCGAAGGGATCGCCGACTTTGGAGATGTTCATCACCTGTTCTCGGAACTTGGCCAGGAACTTATCGTACACAGCATCCTGAACCAGGATCCTCGAGGTCGCGGTGCAAATCTGGCCTTGGTTTGACATGATGCCTGCGTGAGCCCAGTAGACTGCCAGGTCCAGATCGGCATCCTCAAATACGATCAACGGGCTCTTCCCACCTGACTCAAGTGTGATATTCTTCAGATTGTGGCTCGCCATTTTCATAATATGTCTTGCCGTGCTTGTAGAGCCAGTGAATGCGATCTTGTCGACGTCCGGGTGGGAGGCCAGAGCTGCACCTGCAACGGCCCCGAGGCCATTGACAAAGTTCACAACTCCAGGTGGGAAGCCGGCTTCCGCCACGAGATTTGCAACATACAGAATGGATAGCGGGGTCTGCTCTGCCGGTTTGAGTACTACCGTGTTACCGCATGCCAAAGCTGGGCCAAGCTTCCACGCCGCCATTGCCAAAGGGTAGTTCCATCTGTTTGATATTCATCAGTATTGGCGTTTAATTGCTATCACCCTTTGCCTTTCTTTGGAAGGAGAGAGTTGAAAACTGGCGGACATGGCGCCGAAGGAGAAGGAGACTAACGGGATGATCTGGCCGCACACTCCGACCGGTTCACGAATGGTGTAGGCAAACTTGTCGGGGGTTGTCTCAATCACCTGGCCAAACACCTTATCTGCAAAGCCAGCATAGTATCTCAACGTCTCAATGGCCTCCGTGAGATCTTCGTTGAGCGATACCGAGTACGGCTTGCCGTTATCCCAGGTCTCGATCGTGGCCAATGTCTCTCGGTGCTGCTCCATAAGCTCAGCGAGGCGGCCCATGAGCTTGCCACGGTCCGTCGCGGGCAGGTCTCGCCAGCTCGTGTGGTTCAAGGCTGCCCTTGCTGCTCGTACAGCCTTGTCGACATCGTGGCTTGTAGCCGCTTCGACTGAGACCACTTCTTGCCCGTTGCTGTCCCAGCAGTGTGTCAGCAGCGGACTCCGTGCGTTCGAGGGAGAGTCTTATGTCTTACGTGGGGTTGACGCTGGCTATTTTGCCTCCATCTGATGACTGGACCCATTCGTTATTGATGAACAGCCCTGTTGGCTGGAGATACGTTCGCCCATTAGGCGCAGTGAGCTCAACTGAGGCCATTGGGAGGAATGCTTGACAGTGTGGTGACGGGGGAAGTAGTTTATTCACTTAGGTAGAACAAATTAAACGAACATATGTTGTTGAAGAAACGAAATATCCTGTAGCGGAGATAAGAGAACCAGTGTATCCCTCCATTATCAAGTACAATCTCTGGGTTCTCGATAACCTACACTACGGTTCTCGGGGTCCTCGTTCCCGATACCCTTGAACTAAGCTCAGCTGTAAACGGAATGGACCAAACGATTGCCTAATTCCCTCTCATCCATCACTAATAAGGGCAATTGTTGTTAGATCAAAACCTTGGAGCCGATCCTTAGCCCCTAGCCTGGAATCAACTTGAACTGTATGGCAGATCGAAGGCATCACGAGGCAGCTTCGGCACTACCAAAAAAGGAAAGAAAATCGACCAAGCTGGTGTCGTCCTCGCCCATGATGCATGAGAAGCTGCTCTGACTCGTCGATTGGCACCTCGGCGACTCCACCCGCCCGACGTCGCCCCTGACTCACCGGAACTAGACTGGGATCGTGCCGGTTCGTTTCCACGTTTCCCGCTGTTACAAGTCTCAGGAGCTGAAAGGGGAAAGAAATTGGGCCAAATCCAGATTGGTGGGCACTCGATCCTGGACGATCTGTGTAAGCTGGGACTGTGGGCTCTACCCCGCGATTCGGATCTTTCAATCACACCCACTCGTACGTAATGAAATTTATCGCGACACTATCTGCGATCGGAGGTGTGCCAGCGTCAGCCACCAATGCCGTAATTTCAATCAATGAGTCGTGGCTGATAGTGATCCGAACTTGGAGATAGACAAGGCAGGGTTGCTCGGACGAAAAAGACGTATCTTTCAATTGGGTCGTTAGCTAATTAGAGAAGAGTTACTCACCAGCATTCACTTCTGTCAAGCTCGTCGAACACAACCTAGGCGACTTTCTAGTGTATTTTGCTATATAGTTCGGCAAAGCCTCTGGAAGCCAACCTCTTGACAAAGACTGGACATGAGGCCCTGCGTTTTCGTTTGCAGGAGACTGGATCGAATATTCATCCACAGGAAAAGCCGAATCCCTATCTCGACTACCCACCCAAATCAAAACAAAATCGATGGCGGAAGACACGGAATCGAACGTACCTTCAGATCATGTTGAGGCCAGCGACCAAGCCATTCAGGATGCGCGAGAGCTCACATATCTCGGCCACGAGGAGGCCCTCTCGCGAAAGTTCAGCACGACGAGCATGCTCTTCCTGGCCATATCCGTACTAGGCACCTGGTCAACGTTCGCACAAGGGCTCTCGAGCGGGCTGACGAGCGGCGGGCCCATCTCGATCCTTTGGGGCCTCGTACTTGTGATGGTCTGCAATATTTGTGTGGCTGTCTCTCTGGGAGAACTCTGCAGCAGTATGCCCACGGCCCTGGGGCAGGCGTACTGGGTGTACCGGCTATGCCCTGGCGCGGTTGGTCGATTCGCGTCCTACCTCTGCGCCTGGATCAACACATTTGGCTGGTGGACGCTGTCAGCCTCTCAGCTTGCGTTTATGACGAACTTTATCCTGAGCATGAAGGTTCTCTTTGTTCAAGACTGGGCCACGGCTGGTGTCGGTTGGGTCAACTTCTTGCTTTATCTTGGCATCACCCTGGTGGTGACCGTGGTCAACCTGGTGGCTTGCCGTCGAGACTTTATCCTGCCAGCGTTCAACAACTTTGTGGGCGTCTGTTTTATTGGGCTCTTTTTTGTCTTTTGCCTGGCGCTACTCATATCAGTCGGCGTAAGACAAGACCTGGATTTCCAGCCCGCGTCGTTTGTCTTTGGGCGGTGGATCAACCAGACGGGCTGGGGAGATGGCGTTGCCTGGTTCACCGGCTTGGTACAGGCTGCGTACGGCCTCACTGCCTTTGACTCGGCTGTACATCTTGCAGAGGAGATTCCCGCCCCCCGCAAGAACATCCCGCGCGTCATATGGCTTTCAGTCGTTCTCGGAGCTGTTACAGGGTTTATCTTCATGGTGGCCTGCCTCTTCAGCATTCAGGATCTCGACACCGTCCTGAACCCCCCAACTGGCCTCCCATTTATGGATCTTGTCCGCGGGGCCGTTGGGCTGCAGGGTGCTGCAGTTCTTTTGTCCCTGTTCATTTTCAATGGAATGGGCCAGGCTGTGAGCATCGTCACAACGTCCTCTCGTCTGACTTGGGGATTTGCCCGAGACGGCGGTCTACCTTGGAGCTCCTTTTTCTCCGAGGTCAATGACACCTGGAAGGTGCCAGCGCGTGCCTTGTGGCTGCAGGGAGGTATCATTGGGCTTGTCAGTATACTTTACATCTTCGCCAATACGGTGCTCGAGGCAATCCTGAGCGTCAGCACCGTTGCTCTCACCATCTCCTACGCGATGCCCATCCTGACTCTCGTCCTTGTCGGCCGCGAGAGGCTCCCGCCTGGGGAGTTTACTCTGGGTCGATTTGGCCCTACGATTAACTGGATCTCCATCATATACTGCACGATTACGAGCGTCTTCTTCTTCTTCCCCAGGAACCCAATCCAGCACCTGCCGATATGAATTATGCCGTTGCTGTGTTTGGAGTCATGCTGGTTGTCACCCTATGGTTTTGGGTGTTCAAGGGACGTCACACGTATCTGGCCTCGCACGATGCAGCGGAGCGCATCATTGAGGCGCAGAATGCCGAGCTCGTTTTGTCATCTGCGTTGCCTACGAAAAGGTGATCTATCTGTACAATAGCCTCAAAATACATCTTAGTTTTGCTTGTCTAATTTTTCCTGAAATCTCATTAACAATCCTCCGAAGTGATCCATTTCTCGCTACACTCCTCGCAACAATCCAAATCCTACGAGAGAGGATGGCGTTCGACCGTGGAGGTTATTCCACTAGCCATTCTCGGTGACATGGACTCCGGCTTCCACTCATCGACTGCTGACGCCAAGGGTACTGGTTCACGGCCTAGGAATTCGTTTCGAACAAGGGCGTTCCCTGCCGGGCGTCTTGTCCAGCGTGTGGGGAAGTCTCCTGTTGACCTGTTCCGCCCCACCGAAGCGCGTCGAACGCACTAAATGATAAAGGTTGCACTTATCGACGGCTGGGTCATGCGGCGCTGCGTGGTCGATTTTCTTGCCTAATTCAGGCAGGAAAATGTCCCCTAATGTGCGAGTCAAGCGGTGCCGGCCGCCTCCGGTTCCATGCCGAAGCTACGCACCAAGGCCCGACTCCAAGCGGCGATAGAAAGGCTAGACCCATTTTCCCAAAGTATTCCACTTGACGGTATCCAATTTGATTGGAGAATGGGTCACAAGAAGCTTATTTGCTGCTTGAAGGTGCCAGTGTTGGTGGGCCATGGGATGGATCCCCCGGCGGACCGCGATGTGGACCACAGCTACATGATCTCAACTGCATAGTAGCTGAGCCTGTCTTACGATTAATGTTGTCATCGGAATTCGTTTCCAACGTCCGGCAGTAGCCTGGCCTGACGTGATTCTGATTCACTGAAATAGCTGACGGCGGTTCCTTGTCTATAAGTACACGAGTATCTCCTTGCTCCCCCAAAATCAAAATACGACACTTGCTAGAAGCTGCTCAGCATACTCAGCACTACTTCGGATTACCACGCAATAGCATCGCGCCTCCAGGCATCACCGAGAACCCTATCAAGAATCGACCTTGGTCGAACCGCAAAGACCCCCGTATGGCACAGTCGCTCAGTCCAGACAGCCCTCACCATGATTGCAGACACCTCTTCTATAGCCGGCTACACCATCTTGCGGGAAGAGCCCAGCGACGTCGCTCCAGACCTGTCCACGCAGCGCCCAGCACATCCTCTCGGTTAGTATAGAAACAGCGTCGCAACGATAGAGATGGAGTGTCTGAGACTGACTTTCTCTTCGTATAGATCAGCTATCGATTGAAGAAATTCAGCGAGCTGCCAAGCTCATCAAGGAGCATGCCAGCCCCAGAACGCTGAAATTCAACTGCCTCACCCTTCGCGAACCGAAGAAGAATGAGTACGCGGCCTTCAAGGCAGGCTGCGGACCCCGGCCAGACCGCCGCGCCTTTGCAATCGTGATTGAGAAGGGCTCCTCGCAGGTCTCCGAGGTTGTCATCAACTTGAAGAGCTCTCGGGTCGAGATCTGGAAGGATGTCACGGACGTCAGTCCCACCCTTACCTTGGAGGACCTCGACGTCTGCGAGAGCGTCACGCGTAAAGACCCACGCGTGATCGAGGCATGCCGCGAAATCGGCATCCACGACATGTCAAAAGTCTTCATCGATGCGTGGGCCATTGGCTTTGACCACCGTTGGGGCACCGATCGGCGCTTGCAGCAGGGCATTGTCTACTACCGTAACTCTCCCGGCGACAACCAATATGCCCACCCACTCGACTTCTCCGTTGTCGTCGACACGGAAAAGGAAGAGGTTCTGTCTGTCGACATTCGCCATGTCAACGGCGAGCGCACCAGGGTGCATCTGGGAGAGCATAACTACATGCCCGCCTTCATCGGCAACGACTACCAGCCGGGCAGGCTCAAGCCGATCGACATCACCCAGCCCCAGGGCGTATCGTTCCGCATGTCTGGCAACGAGATCTTCTGGGCGGGGCTAAAGATGCACATTGGCTTCAACTATCGCGAGGGTATCGTCCTATCTGATGTCCGCATCGACGACCAGGCTGAGGGCCGCGAACGCAGCCTCTTCAACCGCATCAGTGTGGTCGAAATGGTGGTGCCGTACGGTAATCCCGACCCACCTCACCACCGAAAGCACGCCTTTGACGTTGGCGAGTACGGTACCGGCCTCATGACCAACTCTCTCAAGCTTGGCTGTGATTGCAAGGGTGTTATCCACTACATCGATGCTGTCATGGCCGTGAGCTCAGGTGAAGCGGCGGTGCTTAAGAATGCCATTTGTATCCATGAGGAAGACAACGGTCTCCTATACAAGCATACAGACTACCGTGACGGCACTGTCATCTCGGCTCGCGACCGGAAGCTCATCATCTCCCAAATAATTACGGCTGCCAACTACGAGTACTGCTTTTACCACACCTTTACCTTGGACGGCACCTACAAGCTCGAGATCAAGCTCACGGGCATGTTGAACACCTACTGCATGCATCCCACCGAGACGGCTGCACCCTACGGCACAGAGGTGGCGCCCTCCATCAACGCCCACAACCACCAGCACATTTTCTCCCTGCGCGTGGACCCAGAGGTTGACGGCCCCAACAACACGGTCGTGCAGAACGACGCCGTCCCCGCCGACGATCCCCTAGGATCAGCCGGGAACCCGTACGGAAACGGCTTCTACTGCAAGAAGACGCCCCTTCGGACAGCCCTCGAGGGTGCCGCGGACTACTGCTACGAGACGGGCCGATCCTGGGACATCATAAATCCCAACAGCATCAACACTGTGGCCAAGAAACCCGTTGCCTACAAGATCCTGAACAACAACTGCCCGACCATCCTCGCCAAGGCGGGAAGCCCGGTCTGGAAGCGGGCCGGGTTTGCGCGCAAGGCGCTGTGGGTCACCCCGTACAGGGACTACGAGCTTTTCCCCGCGGGCGACTACGTCTGTCAGTCGAGCGGCGAGGATGGCCATCCTTTCAACGAGACGGTGGTGGACTGGGCCGCGAGGGACGAGCCGATCGAGAACACGGATATCGTGTGCTACATCCAGTTCGGCCTCACGCACTTCCCGCGCACCGAGGACTTCCCAATCATGCCGGCCGAGCCCGTCGGCGTCATGATCCGGGCTTCCAACTTCTTTAAGAAGAACCCGGCGCTCTGGGTCGTCCCATCCGTTGTCGATGCTGACAAGACCTCCAAGGACGCTTTTCCGAGGGCGGATGAGCCTGCTGCGTCGTGCTGCGCCAACAGGAACAGCAAGCTTTAGCGGGCATGCAGCTAGGTGCCATGAGGCTTGGCAACGTCATAGGCAATGTGGAGCTTGGGACGGGACGATATACGCTAGGGCGAGTAGCATTGGACTGCCTGGTGCCGTTTTCATTTCCAGTAGTTAATAAACCCACCCGACGTACAGACTGAATATGCAATGCCAGTTATGAGCAGCAAAGTCTCCACATTGCTACATACTCGAAGCTGGCATGGGAGTTTGTTTATCGTCTCCGTGGGCCACAATGACTTGCAAGAACCCATCAATAATCTTCATTAGCATAGCATTGTATGCTATCGTGAATCTTAACAGGACCCCTGCCTATCTTATCTACGCTAAGTCTCCGTTGTAACTCGAGAGATATCCCGACGATCCGTGTGACGAGCCGCGGCTAACCCGGATGTGGCATTTACATCCGACTACAACCAGCGCATATAATTTCGGTGCCAGGACAAGTCGTCGCGTTAGAACCATTACCCCACCAACACTCTGTTCTCTCTTCTCAATCATAGCCAACACGCAAAGGTTAACTTAACATCTTCTCTCAGCTTAGGCGGTACAGACTGTGATCAGTCACAAGCTCCTTCCATATTCTCCTGAGCTTCAATCTCTCATCTCAGCAATTCAAACTCATCAATAGATACAGCCGTTTAGTCCACACCAAGTAAAGCTGCCGCATGCGAGCACCATATTGCGGCCGTGAATGAAATACCAGACATTATCGTCGATTGACTCGCCGAGAGAGTATCCGATAGTTATGGAGAATGTGAGATGATGCTTTTCCTAACCCTCGAGGTATGCCTCCGCGACTATGTCCGGACATCATTGTTAACCGCGATGCTCCATGTAACAGACGTCGTCCATCATCGACGCCCGACGCAACCTTGAATCGCACGGAGAAATCACCATCTCGTTACATTTTGGCATTAAACGCAAGTCTCTGTTCAATTTCTGAGCGAGAATCAAAACTGTAAACGGGAGAAACAAGTAATCAATGTCAAGAAAAACCATGCCGGCAACCAGGCTCAGGATCGTCAAGGGCTCCTGCTGGCCCTGCAAGAAGAGACGCGTCAAGTGCGACCTTTCCAAGCCAGCCTGTCGGCGATGTGCCTCATCCGGGACGATGTGCGACTACAACAGCCGCCTGATAAGATGGAGCACGCGGCAGAGCGCCCACATGCCGCCCGCGTGCGGAAGCATCTCCCGGGGCGACGTGCACCTCACCGTGTCCCTTGACGTGTGTGAGCGGCGGGCCCTGGACTATTTCCACCGGCGCGTCTGGCCCCTCCTCTCCACGTCCAAGGAGCCGTGTGCAGCCCCGACGCCGGTCGCCCTGGAACATCGCGTTGTGCTCCTCGCGGCCTGTGTGCTGTCCGACTCGCACAGGCGGTTGCAGGACGGCGCTCAAAGCGGCAACAGTGGTCTCAGCGAAAGGCGCCTCGAATGTCTGGCCGCTGTGCGGACCGAGATCGCTGGCTGCTGCGTCGACGTGCAGGGCACCGGTCCTCTCGTGGTCCTCTTATTCGCCGTCATCTTGCTACATTTCGACGACGGCTACGTAGGTTGCACCTTGAGGACCGCCTCGACGTCCAGCCACTACAGCGGTGTTCTGGCCATTCTGCAGCGCCTCGGTGGCATCAATTCTGTGCTGAAGACGGCGCCTGAGCCGCTCCACATGCTGATCTCGGAATTCGTCACCACGGACCTCACGACATCGATCATACGGGGACGGCCTCCGTTCTTCCAGCCAGAGGTGTGGGATGCCATTGACCAGGGGCCGGTTTGGTGGGGCAGAGATCCCTTGGGAAGGGAATCACTTGCGTCCGTCTTCCGCGAGATGGCGAGCATGAGCCTGTATCTAGAGGCCACCACCAGCATGACCCAGGATTTCTCCATCGAGCGCGTCCGCCGCTTCGAGGCTGCCCTCCGTCCCGTGTACGCGCCCCTGACCATGGAGGACTGCGACTGTCAGAGCACGTCCTCGGAGGCATCCGACGGCCCTTCAGCCACCGAGATGGAAGCGGTGCATGCTTTCACCCTCATTCGCGCCTTTCAACATGCGGCCCTGCTGTATCTCTATAGGGCCATCTGCGGTCTCCCAACGCGGCACGCACTTGTGCAGCAGCATGTCAAGTCCTGCCTCGCATGCATCTTTGAGGTCCCGCGGCAGGCCAAGGTCCTGAACTGCGTCATTTTCCCCCTCTTCCTCGCCGGAGTTCACTCAGTGTCGGCAGAAGAGCAGACGGCGATATTGAAGATGGCTGACTTTCTCTTTGATGACATGCGCTTCGCTTCGATTGAGGCCGTGAGGTCGGTATTCAAGGAAATTTGGTGCTCCACACGAGCAGACCTTTCTTGGTTCGAGGTTTTCAAACATTTGAGTCCTCATGCTTTGGTGCTATAGAATTATGTATCAACGGCCTCGAGAACTAATTACAACACCCCTGCACGGGACATCTTCTGGCACTACGCCTGCTGAGTTCAGAAAGGCTGACCCACTCTTCGAGGGAGTGAGGCGTGGCGAATGCGTACATCCGTAATCAAGAATCTTTCCGGCATCTTTACTCTGTCTTCCAAATCTTCTTGCTGCACATGCAACTGCGTTCCGTGAGATAGAATCATAGCTGCCAATGCCTTCCCACAGAGCCAAGCATGTACCATACCTTCACCTGAATATCCTGCGGCAACCCACTCATTGCAAGCTATAGAGGTCACAGCCCGGCCCGTTACAGATGATGGAAGCCTCCCCACCCATGGATGACCATCCGAGCTGAAGCCCATGATACCAGTCCACATGTGTGACACGCTAGGACCGCGCACAGCTCCCCAGTTCTCTCTGCCAAACACCGCACTGAGGGCACCAGAAAGATGCACATCGATCTCTGCGCTGAGCTCCGAATCATCAGAAACACCAATTTCCTGGATACCCGCCTTGGTGGCGGGGTTGATGCCACCCCCGAGCATCATCTCCCCATTGGAGGCCCGCCCGTCCACAGGTAGCTGCACCAGATAGTCGAAGCCTTGCTGGTAGTGGATCGTCCATGACTTCTTTTCGCCGCCTCCATGGAACTTCTCTCCTGGGCTTTGAGCGCTCATCTGACCCCGTAAGGGAACGACAATGCCGCGAAGCCCTGGCACAAGGTGCGATACATGTCCATTGGTACAGTGGACGACCTTGGCCGCTCGAATGACTCCCCGAGGAGTGTCAATGCTGTAAGGGTGGTCGGCATCTCCGTCCTCGACGACGGTGATATCAGTAACCGGAGTATTGGTCTCCAAGCTAAGCGCTTGCGGGTTATCTTGCAGTAGCAGCTCAAGGATGCCTGTAGTCAGTCTATAAGGCCAAATAGCCCCAGCAGGACCGGAGATGACACCACAGACGTGTTGAGACAAAGAAAAGAGCTGCACGAGTGTGGGACCATCCAGAATTAGCGCAGTGTCTTGGACATTCGAGTCTGATGTAAGAACCTACTTCTCTTGCTTCATTGGCCTCATAGAAAGCATAACCCTTTGATTCATCTGGCATATCCCTTCGGAATTCCGCTAGATTTTCCAACGCCTGACGGTACGACGTGTCGTCCAAGTAGATGGCCAGGGACTGCACCTCACGTCCTTGAGACTTGGACCGCAGGGAGAGTTTGTCAGCGAGTGACAGTAGCGCATCAACGTGATCAGTTCTGAACCGGATAATCTCTGCAGCAGCCTCCTGGCCAAGTCCAGCCTTGAGCTCGCTGTAGTCCTCAATAACGGGCAGGATATGTCCGCCGTTCCGTCCAGTAGCTCCACTGCTTGCATCACGAGCCTCCAAAATGACTACGGCGGGCTCTGAAGCCGATTTTCGCTTCGAATGCTGCCCGTCATGTTCGAGAAGCGCGTGGGCGACCGCCACGCCGGTGATGCCAGAGCCGATGATGACCGTCTCCGTTCTCTCAGGGAGAGTGGCAGAGCGAGCTTTTGCGACCCCGGGATGTGGATCTGTAAGCCAAAATGACGACGTGCTTCGTTCCTGGTTTGGGACGCCTGGATCAGCGTGGGAACGATCCAGAGCCGCCTGTCGAGACGCAGCGGTAGAGTTGTCCAATGTGAACAAACAATCTAGGAGCGACATTGCTTATCAATTTTGCGGGAAGAAAATTACAACTGTAGAGTGCAGAGGTCACAAGTGGGAATGCCCTCAAGACTCAAAGATTCAGTGGAACGACGCGGAGGAGGATAAACGTTGATTGCTTGACGCCCTCAGTAGAGCAGGCTATCTGTCTATTCTGGACGCTTTTTGAAATTGGGCAATTCCCACCAATTCCCACCAATCCCCCCCCCCCGCCCCTCCCGATATCCACGGGGCGGCCGGAGAGACTTGGGGTCGACCTTCCAATGATGGAAATATGCGCACACGCAATCTTGTCGCTAATACGTTTGGCTTGAAGCAGGTTGATAGGCCGCCGCGTACCTCTCTGTTTTGAACCTGAGGAGACGCCAAGGTCTCCGGGCCGGTCATTAGAGCTGATCCAATTGGGAAGGTGGACGCGCCACAATGCACTTACGCCACTCGTTAATGCAATGACATTGAAAAAGATGAATGTCACGGGCTCTGAACCTAGATGACCTTCCAGGCACCGAGACACCATCGTCTCTTCAATTTGCTTGCCACGCGCGGAAACAGGCCCAGGCCTCCAGTCACACTCGAATCAAAACTGCTCGTCCCTGCTGATGAAGATGGATGCCGGTAGAGGTAGCCTTTCCGAGTCCCCTGGGAATGTCTTGTTCCCATCTCATCCTCCCATGCGTCTCCCATCGCTTTCCTTTCTCTACCGCCTGGAATGCCTCATAGCAAAGGAAGAATTTGATATCGGTGCCCCCCACGGCGGCGGAATCAGGAGGGACGTGGTAAATATCCTAGGGGGTTCACTCCGAGGGCCCAGACTCGAAGGCCAGGTTCTGCCAGGCGGTGCGGACTGGGCTCAGACAATACAAGGAACTCATGTAATGATTTATTTGCCATGCCATCAAACGAGAGTATCAATGCTAACAGTATGCAGTCTTCCACGCTTGACGCGCGATACGTAGTCAGGACGAACGATGGGCAGCATTTGTACATACAAGCCAAAGGCCTATATCGCCCTGGCCCTGGGACCGCGTATTCGGAAAAAGTCTCCTTGTCTCCGCAGCAGCCACCGCAAACTACTGTGACTCAAGAAGACGTCGAGTTCTTCTCGCATGTGACAATTGAGGCGGGCGAGGGCAAGTACAACTGGCTAAATCAGTTGGTGGTAATTGGTGTTTTGGAATGCGTTGATGACAAGGTCATTTACGATGCATATTACCTTACAAACTTTCCTGAGTTCAAACCAGAAGACGTTGTGGCTGTGGGGTCAAAGAGTCTTGGGCAATGATGCAACTAGCGAGATAGCCATGTATCTTCTCAGGACTCCTTGGCTGACGATGATGAAATCAAGTGGCCATCAAAGGGAAACTGAGCTCGGCACTTTGTAATAATCTTTGTGTTTCACAGATTCATATTCATTCATTCCGAGTGCACTACGCTTCAAACCTTGCTGTTTATTTGCTACGTGTGCAGTGGTGATTCTCTATCTAAGAGAGGCGCATATGAGTGCCTGTTGTGCGATAACTAGACTAGAACGAGTTCGTTTTCACGGTACCGGCTGGTATTCACTGGAGGATATTCTAAAACGATTTTAAATTGTTTCCTGAATGATCTCTGAGCGCACAACAGCTGACAAAGGAAGGATACAAATAGAACCCAGAATACCATGTCCGCACAACGGTACTGTGTAGTAAGGCTACTTATAGACCAAAATCGACAGCGAACAGTGACTGGGAAAGAAAATCAACTCAAACGAAAGTCGAGCCTGCGAGAATCGTGACGTTGTTGGGCGTCAGCTCTGGGAGGGAAAGCCAGACCTCCTGTCGATGGACGAAGTAACAATGAGAGAATCAATGTTGCTTGTCGCTTGAAAGGAGCAAAACCACCCACCCTGGTGTTACTCAATGAAACTAAAAGCACGAATCAAAGGGACTTCTGTTGTTCGAGCATCTTGTAATACTTAGCCGCTGTGGCAACTCTCATGCGCTTTCCCCAGATCAGGAGTGGAACAAAGAGAAGGCTGATGAGCAAGGAGACGACGGCACATACGACGAACATATTCGTCAGAGTCATGGCTCGCATCCATGGATCAATTGCAAATGGGATCACAACGGCCACGGCGTTTCGTATGAAAGTAACACCGGTAAAAGCTTCGCCCACCATCTGAAAGAACTGTCAGTCAAGGACGTGGGCTCCAGACACCACCAGGCACGTACTTCTTTGTATGCGTCAATCACCACAGTTATGGCGATATCGCCGATGCTTCCCAAGCCAAAGGCCATGATGGCACCCCCGATGGATGGATATATCCAATGCATTCCCTTTGCGAAGTCAGCATGTACATACTCGCACTCATGCGGGCCTTTGCCTGGAAGAGCAGTTCTAACCTTGTCCGTTGTGACCCCGTACACAGCAAGGCCTGCTGACATGCATATTGCCGGCAGGAACAGGATGTACAAACGCATTTCGGGCTCGAAGATGCCGTTATTGCGTCTAGATGCGAAGACGACAATCCAATCTCCCAGCACGCCACCGTATATGGATCCGATGACGTTTCCGGCGAAGGGACCTAATCCCATATATCCGATCCCGTCAGGGCCGAAGTTGTACGGAGGGGCCGCAAACACAATGGCAGTGACGTTGGAGATAAGAGTCAGCCAGGCGAGCCCAGACGCGTACTGCACGGCGCAGAACAGCACGATAGGAAATTGGAACAGGACGATAAAAGGTTGGTAGAATAGTTTCGATAGTGATTCCGATGTCTTGGTTGTCCATCGTAGTCTTGTCCGCCACGAGTCAGTCGAGATGTTCGAGTCGAAATGGATCGTCTCAGTTGAGCTGGTCACTTGTTTCAATTTTGCCTCATCGTCCCCATCCTCCTGGGGCTTCATCGAGACTCGGGGTGCCAGACGCTGGATTGGAATGCCCTGGTACGGGGGAATAAACTTGGTTTCCTCGTAGAAAAAGGCGAAGAGGACAAAAATGAAAGCGTTAATACTGGCAAGGGTCCAGTAAGCTGATCGCCAGCTCTGTACGGTAGCTTGGACCGAGAATCCCACCGGCATCAGGAAGCTCTGTGAAGTTAATTCAGCTATGGGGCTTCAATACGGATGCCAGGCAAGGACTCACCCCAGCCATAACCATTGACATATACCATGTGTTAGCCTTGGCGCGCTGGTGAACAAAGAATAAATCTGCGACCTAATGGCTATTCAGTCTTGATCCATACGTCCCTTTGGGTCGGGATCTTACCGTCATTTGCACAATGACCTCGTTCGTAGCCCCGGCCAAGCCTTGTATAAGGTTGGTTAAGTAGAGCTCAGCCAGCGTCTTCATCCCCGCAGACCAGAATGACGACGCGGCCATTGCCGCGGAAGAGATGACGTAGGTTGATCTTCGACCATATTTCTTGGTGAAAGGTACGAAGAAAACACATCCGAGTGCAAGCCCTATCAGGTTGACGGAAACGGCGCGGTTGAGGTCGGGCACGCTTACACCCATGTCTGTAGACATCGGGCCCCAGAATGATGTCTGGATCGACAGCCTAAACAAATTTCCAGACACACTTTTCCTCTTAGTGGATTGGGGCAAGGCCACTCACGCTGTGAAAACAACCAGAGTATAGATCAAGGTAATGGAAAAGTTGAAGGTCTTTCGAGCAGTGGACCAGTTCTAAGAATCGTTAATCAAACCAACCAACGTTGGCAGGTCCCACTTGACATGCTTGAAAGAGCTTGACTTACCAAGGGATCATTAGGGTTATTTGTGGGATTCGGTTCTAACTGAAGGCTTGCGCCATCCTCTGGGTCACCGCCGCCTGTCAGAAACCCAGTGTTAATAGCCTGGCCTTGAAGGGAAGGGCATAGGGGCCATTACGTCGAAGAAGTAGAGTTGTTCCCGGAGGAAATGGTGCCCCGTCCACTTCCAGAGCTTGCGAGGGGCGTTCAAGTTCCATGCTGAGCGCATAAGACATAGCACAGTGAAGGAAGGGGCGATTCGAGGAAATGTGTTTGTCGACGACCGCCAGAAGTCCAGACTAAGCGGTCGAGGCCGGCCTTGTCAGGTTTTTAATCATTCTCACAGCAACCAGTGATGTTCGATAGGCAATGGGAAAAAGAGACTCCAGTCCTAGAGGCGCCCGATTAGAGCACTGATGCGCCCCAGCATGTTTTAGCTCATTCTCACACATTTGAAACCTTGAAGCGTCAGGGTAATGCAATGCCGCAGGCTGGGAAGGCGAGACGCCTGATAACATACACTCTGGGCCGAGCTGTTGGCGACGTGCAGACGTCAAAGCTCGGGTTTGGCTCGGTGGAGAAAGGTGGCAGGTACACGCATATCAAGGCTGCGTATAGATTGGTATCGATCGCGGGGAAATCAGGTTAGAAGCTACTACACAGGACATCTGACCTTTCGAACTGGCCTGCGATTGTAGGGTGCACGTAGCGTAGGGTCGACCTGCTCAAATAGGAAAAGATTGACAGGGTGTATGGATGTTTGCTGGACGGCGGGCATGGATATCCCTTTTGCCGGGGTACACCGTTCGATAGCAAAGAACTCCAGCGTTGACGCTCTCCCCTGAATTGACCCAAACAATTATATAGCGACTTTCTGATCAGTTGTGGCATTCAAAAAGCTACCACCGAATCAGATCATATTTCCACGCAGCTTTCTTGCGCCGTTGAAGCATCCCCATCAAATATCATTGCGTCGCCTATAGTCTCATCATGTTTGAGACAGCAGCGATAGGGAGAATCAACAACAGTAAGCCACCTCTCCGGTATTGAGTCTAGAGTTATAAATTCAAGCGGTTGCTCACCACAGGTCATTAGACGCGCGCTCTATTTCCGCAGCTGCTCGGTGTATATCACTCGCCTTCTCTGCAGACCCCTTAATCCGCTGGCTACGCCCCGGTGCTGTGCCATGGGATCGGCTAGATGCAGAAACCATGAAATGGCAAGAGCGTCGAGTGAAACGAGCACTTGCAGATGGCTATGTGCTAGCATGTCATAGTGTCTCACCACCTTCCAAAGGTGAGATATTATCAAGCCCATTAGATAGGATGTTGCTGACGGATGCAGGCCACGCGTCAGCCACGGAGTTTCTGGAAGAGAGCTGCGCGGCAGTGGCCACAATCCAACCTGTCCGGCCCTCATGGGGGTGGAGTTTGAGAGCGATCCTTCCAAGGCTTTGGCTATGGTTAGCAGAGTGGATTGATCCAGTCCACGACCTTGGAGCCGATGAAGACGTGAGTGAAAAGATGCCTATGATTGACGGCATCCTACTACATGCATCCCACCCTATATTACAAGTCTCGAAATTGCTACTCCCCAGAGTTCATGTTGCTCGTCAGACCAGGTTAGCTGGCTAACACATCAAACAGCGCGTTAACATCATGATGAAAACTCATGATGACCTTCTCGCCTCCATGGCCTCCAAGGTTGCAAAGCCTCTTTGGTACCTAGAGTTTATAGCGGTACATCCTTCTTACCAGGGGCACGGGCTGGGGAATACCATGATGAAGCGCCTGCTAGCCGAAGTTGATAATCCGGTCGTGCTCGAATGCACATCTGAGCAGAACATCCCCTTCTATGAAAAGCATGGTTTCAAGCTTCTCGAGAAGTCTCAGTTGAGGGACCCCAAGGGCAGTGATGGAGATGGGGTGTCTTTATTCATATTCTTGCGGGAGTGAAGTGGTAGACCATCTTTATTCAGAGAAGGCTTATTTCCAATCCTCTACGGTTCGACAGGTTGCGGAAGTCCTTCTCTTGCTCGTACGCCGCTGAGAATCCCTGTAAGAAATCCCACGCATTCTTCGAGCTGTGATCATGATACCGCTGTTGAATACCATAAAAGTATTGCCGGAGTTTCTCCGCCCAATGGGGGTTCACATCAAGAAAATCCACCTCCAAGCCACTTACAAACGCAGGATAGAGAAAGGCGTTCATAACCAGTGAGCCACCAGTCTGTGCTTGGGCGGACCCGAGCCAGACTGCTTCGAGAGCGCTGAATAGCCTGTGGACATATGCATGTGTATTGGGAGCCGCGTTGTTGCCTTCGGGTGGGGTGTCAGGTGTGTTCGGGCAAGCCTCACCAAGCCGCAGTCGTTTGGCCATCAGGACGCCTGCGAGACGATAAGCTTCCCACAGCTGACACTGCAGGTACTCGCCGGTCTCTCCGGGCCATAGCTGGAAATCTATCTCGATGTTTGGCTCTTCGATACGGGAGAAGAGGTCGAGGAGAGATCTTGGCAGTCCGCTTACCGGTTCGACGCCGCCTGTGCGTTCTTGTTGACACACAGGTTGACACTGCCGGTATCTCCGCCAAATTCCTCGGCTGAGAGGCTGACGGCCAATGACAAACGTCGGGAGATCCATAACCCCAAGGGTCTCAACAGCATGGTGTCCGTACGGCGTCAGAGAACGAAAGTGCTCCTTCTCCACACTTTTTACGAACAATTCATCGATAAAGCTCAGGTGCATCGACCAGGGCACCCCTTGCAACATCTACCGGATAGGTCAGGATTGCCGTTGTATCCTTCTCGCTAGGGAGTCATGGCAACTTACCCCGAGAGTGCAGAGGAGAAGGCCGGCGGCGATAGTGGTGTCCTTGAATGCCTCGCCGCTGGACTCCAGTTCAATTCGGAATTTGGCCAGGGCTGAGTCGTAACGCTGATAGAGCATTTCCATCCGCCCAGAAAGGAAGCATTGCACGGCCACGCACAGAGTGAAAAGCGCCTGAGACCTTTCCGAAAGTTGGGTCAGAGCAGGGCTGATAAAGTTTTCCGCGGTCTTCGTACTGTATAGGACCTGGTGCCCGGACTCCAAAACTGTCGATGGTTGTCAGTCAAACTGGCTCGGTGCGGCATGGAAGCGAGCATCAAGCGCACATTCTTGGAAAAGGGCTTCATCATCAATGCAGTCGCTGACAGTTACAGGGGCTTCGGCTGCGCCGCCCAACGTGCCCAGGCATTCGGAGCTGTTCTGTTCACCAGCGCTTGGGCTCGATGTTTCACTGTGAGGTTCCCTCGTGCCGTCTACGGCTGATCAGTATCCATGCTCACAGCCCAGCAAGGAGGACAATAGATTCGCCGGTCATTGACGCAGGAGTCTTACCTATTCCTCCTGCGTGGATACCGGTAGTGGACAAGTCCGGCTCCCGTCCCAATGCCGCCCTGCGCCCCGCTTTCAAGAGGTCTCTTCGTCTGCCCTTGGGCCGTTGTGAAATAGCATCCTCGAGTGGGGCGGATGCGCCGGTGAACTGGCCGCGGGAAGCAATGCCTGTTCCCCACCGAAGCTGTGTCTCGTACCCGCCACACACGACTCCTCTGGAACGACAGGCCAGGCACGCTGGATGAGTTTCGTCACATTTCCTCCGCCTTGACCTGCATGTCGCGCAAGCGCCTCTAGAGCGCTGTGGGGGTGGAGCCATCCGGCCGAGACTGAACGTTGTACGTCGGGGGCACTTAGCGGGGGTCGACGATTCAGGCCAAGTA
Source organism: Diaporthe sp. PMI_573 (assembly GCA_021399435.1). Lineage (NCBI taxonomy): Eukaryota > Fungi > Ascomycota > Sordariomycetes > Diaporthales > Diaporthaceae > Diaporthe > Diaporthe sp. PMI_573. Next base: position 728,587 of record JAJTUP010000030.1, on the reverse strand, counting down.
GAGCCAGACCCATGGGTTGAGGTTGAGACGCGGCAGCCCTGGACCGAACGGCGGGCAGGACATGTCCCATATGTAGAAGGTCGACCCGCAACTAGGGACAAGGGTGCTGCATGATTAGCACACGTCAATTCCCGCTATCTGTAAACTCTAAGGGTGTGATCGGCTTGCTAAAATTCCCCCACCCCTTGCTCGGGAAGAGGACCCTGGGACCGCGTTACGCCATTTGCTCGAGCGGGTTGCTCGAGCGGGTCCACCTACCGGACAGGGACACTTATACTGCGATCCGAGCGGATGAAAAGCTTATCTACATGTACGTGTTTTATGGACAACACGATACCTATAGGAGTACGTGAGCACGTTATAGCTATCACGATGAAAGGGGCAATAGAGTAGACATACAGACTAGGTTGCGTTTTTGCTTGTCTCGAATCGAATTTAGTGCGCAACGGCGCTGGTGGGCGAAGGGAGGCGACTGAGAACGATGGGCAGGAAACATTGCTTCTTTCCAGCGGTTATACAATATCCCGTGTCACGGAGGGCTAGATGTTGCGGGTCTACCTCCTTTGTCAAGGTTAGTACAAGAACTTGTAAAAACGCTGGGAATTTCCATACCTTGGCATACCAAACGTTTCCACTGACCTTACTGGGTGGATACATACACACACACACACACACATTTATACAGCATTGAAGCAAATAAATCAATGTAGAGTTGGCTATATAAGACATCTGGTCTGGATTTATGTCCTTGTGTGGTGGTAGCCAAATATCATTCATTCAGCCTGAAACACACACACACACACACACACACACACCCATTTATAGCATTACGTATTCGCCATGTCGTTCCAAACCCCTAAATCGAAGTGCACCGTTCATGTCGAGGGCTTGGGCAATTTGGATGGTTGGGAGTATCCCAATGGCGTTCAGCAATTCTGCGGCATTCCTTATGCGTCACTGCCCAAGAGATGGACTCGGGCTCAGCTGCAGACTACATGGCCGTCGAGCCACCACGATGGGACCAAACTCGGGTAACTAGGCCGTGTTTCCCCGTCACCACTTCAACAACTTACGGCTTTGATTGACTAGTTCTCCTAGGAATTCGTGCCCCAACCCAATCCTCGACGGCCCAGATCTGACACCCGTACCTCCTAATCCTCTGTTCAACGAGCCCGGGACAGACGAGCTAACCGCGCTGAACATCAACATCGTACGTCCTCCACCGTCTGTCACAAACTCTCCCGTCCTCGGATACGTCCACGGCGGGTCCCTCCTGTTTGGAGGGGCAAATCTCTCCATCTTCGACGCAGTAAATCTCGTGTCCATCAGCGTTATGATCGGCAAGCCTATCGTCGTGGCGACTTTCAATTATCGAGTCGGCCTAGGAGGTTTTCTTGCCAGCGCTGCGATCAAGGAGGAACTCCAACGAGACGGATATGCTGGGTGCGGCAACTTCGGCCTCACGGATCAGCAAGTAGCTTTCGAGTGGATCAACCGCTACATACCGTCCCTCGGAGGCGATCCTGAGAACGTGACAGCCGTGGGGGAATCGGCTGGAGGGATATCTATTAGCCATCAACTACTGGCCGCAAACCGGCCCAAATTCCACAGGGCGGTGTGCATGTCAGGCCTCTCAGCATCGATACCATCTTGGACCATGGAGGAGCACGAACGACTCTTCCAGGCAGTCTGTCAGTGCTTCGATATTGCCGCCGACGACCCGCAGGTGCTGGAGCTCCTGCGCTCGATTCCGCAGCAGGACCTGGCCGACGCGACGGACCGGGTTCACGGCGTCCCAGCCAGCACGGGAAACCCATGCCTGGACGGATGGTTCCATAGCGGTGACCCCCTGGAGCCTCACGAGGCCCCACTTTGGCTCAAGTCCTACATGCTGGGCGACGTCTACCACGAAGGGATCATCTTCCACCCTAATCTCCTGGACGACGATTATGACTTTATACATTCAACGCTACACGACAGCATCGGAGACGATGCACATGTCAATGAAGTACTGAGACTCTACGAGATGTTCCCCGATACTCCTCAGCATCTTTTACTCGAGCGATTTGAACACATGGCCGGGGATGCTGTTTTCAAGATACCAAACTTTGTCACGGCGAATCTCTCCACACGGCTACAAGCAGACGAGTCGTTGTTCAGATATCATTTCGACCAACGCACCCGGATGAAAGGCCCGCTTGAAGGGACAGCCTACCACGCTTACGAACTCCTGTATTTGTTCCAAAACCTAAACAATAAGCTAAACACAGAGGAATTGAGCCTCGCAGAGAGTTTCGTCAGGGCTTGGATTGCATTTTGTCACGGAGACAAACCTTGGGAGACTGGAACAGATAGGTGGATGGTGTGGGGCCCAGATGGGAGGCATCAAGTTAAGAGTGAGGCTGAGGATGAAACGGCGCGTGACTATACCAGATTCAAGAGTGTGCTCAATATGGGTGAGGGTAACTCTGTCCAGAAGAAATGGCTTCGAGGAGTCGACACTATTGTCAACAAGAGAATGCGGATAGGAACCTTCCGCAGCTAAAGACGCGGAAACCCTTGGCACATGCAGAGAAGATAAGTATGCAGTAATAAGCATCCATAAGGATCCAACTGTGAGGTGGCATCTACCTGCTTGCAACCATCTTTCGGCTACGTGTTTTGAAGTGAGACATCAGAAGTTCCGCCGCGATCAAAGCCAGGATCAGGGGGCCCCCAGACCAACCCCCAAGCCAATGGAATGTCCCTTGGCCTGCAACTTCCAGTAGCCGTGATGACGCTCGTTCCCGTCTATTTTGACATTTGTGGCGTTGTTATTGCGGAAATTGAGCCTGTCGAGCTGGTCCCCGGCGATGTCGCTCAAGCCAAACTTGGTGACTTACTGGTACCGGTGATGCACAGCGAGGTCATAAAGACCAGTCCCATCCCAACAATTACGGGCTGATCCCCAACTGCACTTTGAGGATCCATCCTTGGGTGGGCACAAGTGCGGTTCTGGATACACTGGTCGGAAACTGTACCAGCCCGTCAGCTAATGGCTACGGTCGATTATGACCCACAGTTCCGATGGATGGTAGAGATCGTAGGACTAGAGGCATGCTCACGGCCCCTATGTATACTTTGAAGCCTCCTAGTTTAATACTCGTGATAAAGTTACATAGAAATGATATATTTGAGGCCTAGGTCTGTACGCTCTATGTACACTGTACACAAGTGACTGCCTAAACCGAGAAGAACATGCCGATATAATTTTAATAAATTGAGTGACTAGGGTCTCTGTACATCAGAATAATCTAATTCGGCCTTGTGCATAATATTATCATACGATCACTTTCAACGAGAGTCTCAATTCGCCATACCCCTCCGCCACGGCAACGCATTGCGATCAGTCAGCCCACCCCAGCCGTTCCCCTCATCCTCGTGTTACACCTCTGCACTGCATGTATGCCCAAACCGATGGTCGTCTGGGCCTAACTCAAGATCACATCTCGTCTATTCTCTTTCCATTTCTTTCTCAGAACGACGGGCAGCAATCATGTTTCTACCGTCATGAGAGAGCCAGATCACACTTCGCCAAATTCGTGTCCTCGGGGCCCACACAACATCACTTTCCAGTTCCCTTTCCACAGGCGCCATGTCAGATGCTCCAGATACCCAAGGCGGCTCGGCCGAGTGGGTAATGGACAGGGTGGCACATATCCAGCTCGATGGCGACAACCAGGCCGCTGCCCCCTCCCTCGAGAGCGTCCCTGCCGAGCTGAGGCTCCGCGTCCTCTCAACCATGCCGGATCTCGAATCACTCGGCTCGCTCATCCAGGCGTCTCCCATGTACTTGGCTCAATTCCGCCTCGACCGCGAGTCTCTCCTCAGCGGCTATCTGGAGGCCGACCTGTGTGGCGAGGTATTAATCGATGCTGTTGCCGCTTTCAGTTCCACATCTTCCAAGATCGGCCCCCGCACAGACCCAAACTCGAATGTCACCGACTTCCTTGACCTCTACGGGTGGTGGCGGTACACCCGCAGCGACATGGCGATGCTCAAGTCCATGTCGTTGGCTGATATACGCCGGATCACGTCGAACCATGCGTCGACGGTCCGGCCTCTAGCTGCTCAGATAAGCAGGTGGTTCTTGAAAAGCTTCAAGCCTTCTGTAATTGACGTTAGGCCAGAGGGCACCACAATATCAGAGATAAAATCGGTACCTACTAATGTCTGGTATGACGGTATGAGCTGTACAGAAAGAAGACGGGTTCTTCGGGGTCTGTATCGATTCCAGATCTTCTGCAACCTCTTCGGTGGCGAGCAGTACCAATCGTTCACCAGCGAAGAGATCCAGCGCATATTCTTCTGCCAATTCGACGGCTGGGAGGTAGAGGAGATGTGTTGCTTCCGCAAGTGGATCGAATATAAATGGGCCGGCCTAGTCACGGCGGCCAAGTGGGATCGCGCTCCATCCAAGCCAGAGTCTGAGGATGAGGCCGAAGGCTCAGGCTCCCTTAGGCTCGACGGAGCCAGTAACGGTATGTTTTCGCGATCCATGACTGGGATCTGTGCAGTATCCTTGCTGACAGTTCGCGCTTGTTCGATCTACAGAATACTTCAAGGGCACCGTGATGCGAGGCGGTCTCAGATTCGCACTCGACATGGCCGAGAGCGACGACCACAGCAAACGGGTAGAGCTCGTGTCCAAGTATTTCACGCGGGCACAGGTACCCTGTTTCTTTGACAACTGCGTGTTCTGCGTTGTTCAGTACCAGAGAAGACAAGCTGCTGTAAACTGCCTTTGCGAAAGGGACCTGGCGGAGCGCCGGCGCGATCCCATGCCGTTCAGAGGCGACGAGATGTTCTCTGCACCCGTGGATGAGACAGACTCAGATGACAAAGGCACCACGCAGGCGCTCTCTACTTATAGGCCACCATTTGCATGGATTCTCATGTGGCGTGGGAAATACAGCAATCTTTACGGAGAATATATTCCAGATCTGTTGAGGGGGTGGGGGTATGTCATGTGGGATGAGCGGCGCTGGAACGCCATCGATTACGCGACACATATGCTCTTGATGACATGGCAATCATCGCGTAGGTATCAACAGGCCAAGGCGGATTTTGATTATTTCGGAGACCTACCATGAAAACATTGAAGGGAGGGCAAGGAAACTTGATCATGTTGTCGATAGAGGCGGGCCTCGCACACTATCATTGAATGGTCGACAAGGCTGGCGAGGGTCATTATGTGGTCTCGGACGTTCAAATTGTGCTGGAAGGAAAATATTCTGAGTGGAGGGTGTGATTGAAGCCGCCGTGTTGGGTTTGACTCTTTCTGCTGTCATCTTCTCTTTGCTGGAATATCTCTATGGACTATCTATTAAGGGTTATTCTCCGTGGAATCAGGGTAAATCTGTGTAAGTCGAATATATGTAGGGGCTTAGAAGCCCACTTACACGACCCTATGGGTAGTCTGAATACACGCAGTTACGACACTATTTCTAGACTCTTCTTCTTTTGGGGGTGAAAAGGGGGTGGGCACACGGCTGAGTTGGCTTGATAACACATATTATTCCGATGCTCAAATTGACACATTCGCTTCTTCCTGAAGACGGCTGAGACACAATTCAACCAGTGAGCGTAGACATGTGTGCGGATAAATTAAATCTCCTGCGTTGGATGTCAAGTATCGGCACTCAGTTCACATCAGTAGTTGTTGCCGATCCCGGGCCCGCAACCCTTCGGCCCCCGGCCGACCCGGAGCTCAGGCGCGCCATGGGTCCTGGCACTGATATGACGCAGAGAACCCCTCTCGATTCTCGATAAATCTGATAGCTCCCAGCCCTCCCCACAACACCCCAGCGTGGGATAGAACAGATCTCTCCAGACGCCCGAGGCCACGATGGCCTCTGAAGCTGGCCAAGACACCGCGATGGCCAAAGCACGGCTCCAAGCAGCTCTACGAAGCTTCCAGTCCTCCGGGCGACCCTTCCAGCTAGTACAACAGCACCCGACAGCGCCCACGCCGAGCGCTGCCGCAGCGTCTCGAAAGTGCCGAACGCTGGTCGTACTCGACTCGAGCTTCAACCCCCCGACACTGGCACACATGCACATGGCGACGTCCGCCGTACAAGATCTACGAGCCCAGCAGACGGCGCTGAGAGGCGGACCCGCGGGACAGAAGAAGAAGCACGGCCTGGCGACGGACGATGTGCGGCTGCTGCTGCTGCTGGCGGTCAACAACGCCGACAAGGCCCCCAAGCCAGCGACGTTTGAGGAGCGGCTGTTGATGATGGAGGCATTCGCACGGGACATACAGCGGGCGTGGCGCAGTTTCGGAAAACAGACAGCGGCACAGGAGGAGGACAAACAAGCACACGACGACGAGGAGGCGAGGCTCCCCGTCGACATTGGCTTGACGACGCATCCCTACTTCCACGACAAATCCGCTGCCATCGCCGCATCGCCCGAGTACGACAGTCCCTCCTCCCAGACAAGCAACGAGGGCGAGCCACAAACAAAGCAGATATTCCTCGCCGGCTACGACACCCTGATCCGCATCTTCACGCCAAAATACTACACATCGCCTGTTCCCAAAGCCGGTGTTGACCCGCCGCCACAACCAGACAAGACGCCCATGCAGATCGCCTTGGACCCGTTCTTCGCGCGGGCCCAGCTCCGCGTCACGATGCGGACGGACGACGACTGGGGCGGGCGGGAGGACCAGCTGGGGTACATAGAGCGCATCATGCACGGCGGGGAGCTGGAGGAGGTCGGGGGGAGGAGGGAGTGGGCGGGGCGGGTCGAGCTGGTCGAGGGGACGGAGGGGGGCGCGGAGGGGGCAGTCGTGAGCAGCACGCTGGCCAGGGAGGCCGTGGAGGCGAGGGACTGGGGCAGGCTGAGGGAGTTGGTGCCGGGCGATGTTGCGAGGTTGATCGAAGAGGACGCGGTGGCGTGGTGATGCAGTTGTCGCAGCTGTCGCGCAGTGTCGCACTCGTAATCGCCGTAGCAGCGCGGGTTGGCGCGTCTCGTCGTGGACTTTGTACGTGAGTGAATGTCAGCCTGTGGATGCGTGCGACGAGGCACGATGATGAGCGTCTCAAGCCTGGCCGTCGCACCGACTACAGATGGCGCTGCAGACAGGTTCCCTCAAACGGGGAGCGCCGTCGTCGGCGAAGTTGCGACAGCACGCGCAAACCGTCTGGCACGCACGTGGTATCACTGAGAGCGAGGGAGGTGGGCTTGACCAAGGTCACAGCATGGGCTGCACACGGTGGCCGGTTTTGGATGGTTGCCACGACCATCGTTGGACGTGTCGCGTGTCGCGTGTCGCATCGTTGGTGCTTTCTTCGTCACGTCGCGGGCAAGCCCACGACAGCAATGAAAAAAGAAAAAGAAACCGCCAGTCAGACGTCCACCAACAGCCACCCCGCCCGAGCGCCCGAAGGCAAGACCTCGAGGAAGATCGGGGTAGAGATCATCACCACTCCCTATACAGTCTACCAAGAAGGCAGACCGCCACCTTTGCAGGCGGGTCGGGAGTAAAAGTTGGTGTGTTCACTCTAGGGCGTGCCGGGGATTTTTGGTCATCAACCTGGGTGGGATCTGTAGCTATGTTGGGAAACATAGAAGATGGGACAAAAACTATAGAAATGATTCTCTGAAGTATTGTCGACATACCAGGTAGGAGGAAAAAGGTTGAAAGGAAGGGAGCAGCGCGAGGTTTAAATATTCAAATTGTGGTGGTCTGTGCACCGTTCTGCCACTGCGTCCGAGAATTGACCGCCTTCCGTCTCCGCGCTCCACTTCCCGCAAAAATTTGTCTGCAAACTTCTCAGCCTGTCACCAACGAAAGACGGGTCCAGGCCCTGGCAGAATGAAAAACTCTGCCACAGAGACTTCGCATCTGACATAATACTATCCTCCTATTAGCTGTCTCCTCGCTTGTTGACCCTCTTTCTCGGCGTCGGCCCGACATTGCACGCATGGCGACTCGCTGCGACTGCGTGGCCGACCCTTCGTTTCTTCTGTATGGCCCTCTTTCCCGACGTTCTCATTTTTCTGTAGGACATCCCACCCAATCACTGCTCGGTCCATTGCCGACTCTCATTCTCTTCCTGACTCAACTGCTCAATCACGGGCGGTCCACGGGTCCATAGGCGCAGGGGTGGAGAGCCTCATTGCCAGACGACCCCAAATTTGCACTTTCAATGTTGTCTCAGCGAGCTTATACCACCTCGCCGAGCTGAGACTACATGTCAGTAGGATGGATGTTATCCCATGAGGAGGCCATCCCATGTCAGGTTGCCCGACAGGAGAACATCCCACGGGAGGTCATCCATCCCTAGGGAGATTGTAGATTGTCCCAGGGTAGGCCAACCTCAGAGAGATCAAGACAGTGAGCCTGTACCTGTGATGATGAACTCCGTATTCTTGAGCAGTGAGCACTCCGAGCCGCCCTGCATGGGGTCTCGATCCCTAGACCTGGAATTCCATTTTTCCAATCGAAGACGATGAGCGTGTACCGCCATACTCTGCACAGTAGACATTGACGCCAGCAGTCCCACCCTCACTCCCCAACGGTGTCGTCTTGCATTGTACCGTGCACTGTGTGATTCAAGTCATTGAAAGATTTCCAGTCCCTGTGGGTCTCTCTGAATCCCAGTCCCCTCAAAGAGCCCCCGTCCCGGTCACGCCGGCGCACACGACGATATCAACCACCCTTTCCGACCCGCCACCATCAATTAATCGTACACAACGATTCGGTCCGGTGGTGTAGTTGGTTCATCACGTTAGTCTAACATTAAAAATAACTCATTACGAGCCCTTCTGGGTTCGTGGAGTCGTTAATGTGAGCACTAAAGGTCCCCGGTTCAAGCCCGGGCCAGATCAAGGAGTTGTGTTTCTTCTTTTGCCCTCGGATGGGACCTGCCTCCCTTCCTGAGCACATTTTTGCTTCTTCCCGAGACGGTAGTCAAGAGGCTGCATATTGGGGCTCACAGCTGGGAACGGTCAGATGGCCCATGTGCATGGAGCGCCAACAAGTATTGCCTGCTCCTGGACAAACAACGCCCGTTTTACCTGCGACTCCAGATGTCTCCTCTCTCAGCCTCTGCCGCATGATTCGTCCAGGCTTTTCTTGCTTAGAATGGTTGTTGCACAGGAGTTGCCCGACTCGAATTAGTGGGGTTTGCGTAATTCTTAACCTGCCTATTTGCTCTTCAGGCTACTTATGGCAGATGGTGGCGGACTCATGTGGAGGATGAGACCGCCATAACAAGATTTCAACACATGAACACATATACCTGGTGAGGACACTGGCTAATAGTGCTTGAACACTTGAGGGTCTATGAATCCATGGGAGTGAGTCAGCCCACTCTGTGAGGCGACACCTATCTGGCAAAATTCGGAGCACGGGTCTTTGAGCTGAAAATAGTGGCACGCAATAAAATCTGAAAGAGACCGTATCGTGATTCAGCTGTCAGTGATCATGACTGGTATCGCAATGTGTATTCAGTAAAGCATGTGTGCAAACAGCCCAACACTTCACGATGTACTCGGCCATTCCGTCTCGTCAACGCGGTAGACAAGTTTCTCCCCACTAACCAGATCCTCCCGCATCATCTGCATACCGTCCAACACACCCAAAAGTCCCTTTCCACCTACCTTCTCGCGGTGATTCTTCCACTTGCCACTCGCCCAGAGCTGTTCAGCCACACCGAACCACTTACGACCGAATGCCAGAGCTTCTAGATTTGCTGGGTAGGCATCCCCTTCCAATATGTATGCCTCACCAGACAAATCATACCCGAGGAAGAATATCGACTCCACGTCGGAGCGTGGACATTTCTCGGGGAGCAGGCTGCAGTACATGCCTCCCTGCGGCCCAAATGCCGCGGCACAGATCGCTGCAGAGTCCGTTTTGCTGACAGTGTCGAAGATCTTCTTGAGGGACCCCCCGGTTGCCTTGAAGATCTTTTGGCCCACATCTGAGGCTCGCTTGGTAGATGTTAGAATGATCGCGCAGGGTTGAACACTACACAATAAAGAGAGAAGGCTTCAGAATTTGGCGTACATAATCAAAGATACTGTCCGCGCCCAGGCTCTTCACGTAGTCAAAATTGTGCGGCGAGCATGTAGTGACCACGTTATAGCCCGACCTGTGAAAATTAGCGGACACACAAGCGTTATAATTATTCTTGAAACCTCACAATTTTGCAAACTGTATCGCAAGCGCACCAGTCGCTGTGCTCCCTCCGTAGATCAAGATCGTCTCTCCATTCTCCTTCAAGTCCGAATCAGGCCACTGGAGATTCAGAACGTGATAGAGCCCGTACCCGGCCGACCCAACACCAACGCATACAGTGGATGCGGCTTCAAAGGAGACATTGTCAGGGATGTGCATTTGAAGATCGCTTTTGACGGCAATATAGCGGGCAAACGCCCCATTCTGTGGGTTTGCATCGTTTCCTGTCCGGATTGTCAGTATTCATCACAATCTTGCTCCGCACGCTGTGTGCGATACCTCCATGGCCATAGCCAGCGATGCGGTCGCCCTTGCGGAAGCGCTTGGCAGCTTCTCGCCCGACATCTTCTACCACACCGGCATAGTCCAAGCCGACAATGGTTCCGTCATCTCCAACTGCGTCAAGAGTGGTCCAGTCAGTCGGGTTCAGTGCTACCGCTTTCGTCTTCACGAGGACATAGTCATCCGGTAGTGTTGGTATCTTTGTTGGCTCAAGGACAGCTGTGCCAGCGCCTCGTCTGATCAGGGCAAAGTTTTGCATCTTGTCAAGCAGTGGTATGGTTGTCTCCCTGGAGATCAAGTCACACCAAGACAGTCCATTGCTTCATCTAAGTCCTTTTCTATGCTGACGATGTTGAGTTCATGTCAGCTCAATAATTTGTCAGCTCTTGCTTATTTGTCAGCTACATTCGATTACTATAGTATACATCTTAGCTTCGAGCCAAATACAGCGAGGCTTCTCACGCATGACAGCGTGGCAGGCAAATCACTTTACGTGTATTGAAGAAAGATTGACTGAGATTGACTGAAGAGTCGATTTTCCAAGTCGTTAGACGTTGGCTGAATATGTTATTGATGCCGAGGTTCAATTAGACGCATCTTGGGCACGTATTCGGAATTCCCCATCTCGGGTTCGTTGTAACGTTGCGATACAAGGGGCGCGTGTACGTAGGCAGGTTGCGAGGGGACATTTGCAGGGAAGCACGAGATAGGGTGAATTGGGCGTACACAAGTGGTAAAGCCGACGGGAGAATTGCGATGAACCAGACTAACGGTTGGAGCTACTGAGACGTTACGCCGTATGTGACTTTGAAATGCGACCCTCTGGCAGCATATAAAAGCGGTCTTGGCACCATCCAGATATTTACAGAGAATTGAATGTGCCTTGTAAACTCTCAGCCAGAAAAGTCCGTGACCAAAATGGCAATTCTTCAACTCGCGAGATATTTACTGGCAGCAGCAGCGGTAGGTGCAGCAGGGGCCAGCCTCCACCAAGCTCCTCCGCAATACCCTGCTCGCCGTGATCTCAACGGGACGTACCCGAGGTATCGCCTGTCACCGGTCGACGGTACCAAGATCGCGCTACCGACTCAAGAACAGCTGGATTTCCAAGACCGGGAATTCGGCATGCTCATCCACTTCGAGGTAGCCACTTACCTCAGCATCGACGGCTGCAATGGCGTCCCTGGGCTGGTACCGAGCCCTTCTCTCTTCGACCCGACCCTGCTCAACACTGACCAATGGATGGACACCATCACTGCCACTGGAGCTAAATATGCGACGCTGGTAGCCAAACATAACTGCGGATTTACCACATGGCCGAGTGCCGTGTCTTTCGAGACTAGAGACAACACAACAAGCCGGTATAATTACACAGTAGCAGACTCACCCATCAGCGGGACCGATGTCGTCCAACAATTCTCAAAGTCAGCAGAGAAATATGGTCTTGGACACGGATTCTACTACAGCACTGTTGTGAACAACTTCCTCAACGTCCAGAATTCTCTTGTCAATGCTACCTGGTCCCCTGGCGAGATCCGGATCACAAATGAGACGTACGACGAGATAGTGATTGATCAATTGACAGAGTTATGGACAAATTATGGAACTCTGACCGAAGTGAGTCGGCTTGACTGGTCAAGATACTCGAACATCAATGCTGACGTTGGCTCTAGCTTTGGTTTGACGGTGGCTATAGCGCGAGCCAAATGACAAAGATCGAGGAACTCCTCCAACAGCTCCAACCCCAAGCCTGCATCTTCAACTCATGCGACATAGCTGGCACCTGCATCTCCGCAAACGCCATCAGGTGGATAGGAACCGAATCAGGACTGCCCAACCAGGAGATATGGTCAACCGGAGTCACCAACGACGGCGGAGACCCATCAAGCGAGTACTTTGCGCCAGCAGAATGCGACACGACCCTGCAGACGGGCGACCGGTGGTTCTGGGGAGAAGACCAGCCCCTCCGGTCTATCGATGAGATGATCGACGTATATCATCAGACCGTCGGCCACAACTGTATTCTCGAACTAGACCTGGCGCCTGACCGGAGTGGTCTCGTCCCAGCCCGGCATGCGGCACGGTACAAGGAGCTCGGAGACTTCATCCAGTCGTGTTATGGGAGCCCTCTCGAGGCTACAAACTCTACGACCGAGGCGGGTGTGGTGCTCTCGTTTGAACACCCTACGTCCATCGACAGGATCGCCATCATGGAGGACCAGGCAGAGGGACAAGTTATCCGAGCTTACGAGGTGTACGCGAAGATCGTAGATGCCGAGGAGATGAATGGGACTTTGGACGTACCTTGGAGTCTCGTCTCTAATGGAAGCAGCATTGGACATAAGAGGATTGACTTGTTCGACAATGCCATCACGGTGACAGGCATTACAGTCAACGCTACGAAGTATGTGGACGAACCGAAGTGGCGGTCAGTGAACGTTTACTTGTGTGATTAAATCCCTCTGCCATAACCTCAGGGACAGGGGCCAGTGTACATAGGATTCAAGAGCATACGGTGTTACGTTTTAGCCAGCCTGGGCAACATGTGACTGCTCAAAACAAGATCTGAGTCGAAATGCGGATCACATTTTTTCCCAAGTTAGGGGATCATTACATACTAGTAGCCGGCAACTCAACGTTGAGGTGATGGCCTGCCATGGCCACAAAGTCATATTAATGACATGAACCCCTCCAAAACGGCCGTGACTCTAATTCTTTGACTCTTCCGACTCGGATCAATTGCTGTTCCCAAGTGGAAAGTACCAAGATCCATTCGATAAATGAGGTTTTAGGTTGTTTGAACGTCAAGAGTTCAGACAACAATATCCAATAGACATTATGTTAAGCGTGAATTCCCTTGAAATATATACGGAGAAAAACTGATTCCCCTGTATCGGCAAAAGTGGTCGACCAAGTCCAACTCCCTCTGTAAAGTTCGGTAAATGACCGGACCCTCAAAGGACTCCAAGGTCCACCAAACAGGACCTCACAGCACAGCCCAAAGTCTCAGGAATTGTTTCCAGTAGCAACACCCCAGAAGTACGCCGACCAGGCCCCCAGGATCAACAAGATCAAAGCACCAAAGCAAGTCTTGGAGATAGCCTTATTCCGCGCCCCGTTGTCCTCGTAAAAGGCCCTCTTCCTCTCATTCCACAGCTCCCCGTTGGCAATACGCTGCTTCCTGGCCCACTGTAGGTTGCCGAGGTCGACGGACCACCACGACAGGGCGATCAGCAAGATGGACACGAGCACGGACGCGGCGGCGAGGACGACGTAGACGATAACGACGTGGTCGTAGCTGTCGTTGTCGGCGTCTTGGATGGCGCCGGTGATGACACGGACTATAATGTTCATACTGCGAAGGGTTTTAGACAAGACCTAACACGGGGTTTTATGTGTAGCACTCACGCGTTATTCATGGCCATTTTAACAGCGAAAGCCGACCCAAAAGTGGTACCATGCCACATGGAGGTGCGAATACTATCGATGATGGTCGTCGGGCCAAGCGTAAAAGCCACAGCGTAGATACCAAAAGCAGCAGCAGTCCCCTTGGTGTCTGTGGCCCAGTTCACAAGAGCCATGGCCAGGAAGACTCCCGTGCCGCAAATCGCAACTGTAAATGGTTGGTCAGCGATTTTTTTCTTCTTCATTCACGCGCGCCAGCTTTATCGAGCTTGAAGACTTACGCAAGGTGATGCGGTTGCCCAGGATGTCGATGAAGACACCGATGCATGGCACCAGGAAGAAGCCTGCGTATTGCAAGGTTGCCGAGTACCAGCCAGCAGTTACGGAGTCAATGTTGAATCTCTTCTCCGCCAGCTCTGTAGCATTCTGCGAGAAGACGATGGCGGTGCTGGTTTGGAACAGCGAAAACAGCATAATGGTCCAGAAAACCCAGGGGAGTTCCAGAATCTTCTTAGGTTCGAACTTCTTGGACTTCTCCGTGAGCCTCTCCCCAGTTGCCGGATCTCTGACGTTTCCAAATTTCTTGTGCGCCACGCCGTTGAACCAGTAAAAGACCATAGTAAGAACATTGGTGAAGACGTTCATAAACACCGAGACCCAAAAGACCCAGGCAAAGTTGCCGGTGTTCTTGGCGATGATGTTGGCCGAGGACTTGCCGACGAAGCCACCGATCTTCTTGATGCCGAGCTCGATACCCAGGGTCGAGGCGAAGCCGTTGTTGGGCGAGAACCAGGAGCTGAAGACCTTGTACTGGGCCACCTGGGTTGCGATGTCGCCGAGGGCGAGGATGACCCGGCCGCCGATCATGAGCTTGAAGGAGCGGACCTGAGCTGCGGCTGCGACGATGATGGAACCGATGGAGTAGATGATGTTGCCTGTTATGGTGTGAGACTTCATTTTCATTCCCGGCCTTGAGTATGCGATAAAAGACGGTTGAACACACCATATAGCATTGCCCCAGCACCCCCGATCCTGTCCGTCACGATGCCACTGGAAAGGATCAGAAGCGTAACCATGAAGTCCTCGCTGGCCTCAAGCAGAGAGAACTGCTTGTTATTGATGTCCAACTCCTTCTTCAGGGTGGACTTCAGAGCCCCGGTAATGCCAGAACTCCATGATGAGCCAAAGCTGATGCATGAGATCAGAATGACGGCGATGAACTTCCAGTACAGCGGGGGCGTTGGTTTCGCGTCCTCGGTGGATGACGAGTCCTCCGGCAAGGAAACCTCGTTGACGCGGTCCTCGGGCTCCTTCCTCCTCTCAAAATCGACATCTGCGTTGGCGGCCATAATCGCAGGATGGCGGTTCCGTTCAGCGACGGTCGAATGCAAGGACAAGAACGAAGAGAGACAAAAGAATCGGAGGCGGACACCTGCCCAGAGAGGCATCATCCCGTTTTAACGATCCATTCTCGCCCAGCCTTTACCGACATCCGTGACCGGATGCTCGACGACAGATCGGGCCGGAGCAGGGTAGAAACGTAAGACATAAAAATCCGGAAGCGAAAACAGCTTAGAGCAATGGAGAAACCCGTAGCGATTTTTTCTCCTCAGCCATTCAAGGTTTTCCGAGACCTAGCGCGCCAAGATGGACGATGCCCCCAGGGAGAGCATCTGATAAGATTAATCAGATTACCCGCAGGCTCGGGAGCTCGCTTACCGGGAGAAAAGCCATTGCTAGCGCAAGGGGACATTTCACGATGGAACTTTTGTGGAGCTCAGGTGCCAAAACCTGATACGAGTCAGTAGTTCGACGCGTGGAAGTGTGGACCAGGCTTTCGCCGATCTGCCGAGCCGAACACACCGAGGGCGTCCAAGTCGTTGACACACCATAGTGTAGTGTAGAAGTTGGCATATGGAGAGTGGGGTGTTTTGTCTGTCGCTCCGATATGGGGCCTCCATTGGTCTCGGCTAGCTGTGAAGTGACGCTTGAAATAAGCGAACTGGTGTGTCCCAGCGGCACACAACTTATTCAGCGCCTTGCTTGTGATACATCACTGGCAAGACAGCATCAATCAATTGCGGGAAAAGAACTGGACAGCTTTCAATGACGGCCAGCTCCAGAGGGGTGAGGATTGTGTTATATATTGGGTACGTCCATCTACCTGACGCGTCGATCATTATTCAGGCTTTATGTACATGCAACGATATTTCTGTGGAGGGCTATCGGAGTGACAGCGTTGCTATTGAACACAACTGATCCGTGTAAGTGATATGAATCAGACAGTTCTTCTGCTCAAACATCAAACAAGCTTGATCCATGACTTCGTGCAGGTGCGGTTTGCTCAGTGTGTATGTAGGTGCGGTGAATGACGCCCGTCTTCTAAAATGGGGCCGGGATTGTTGGGTGTATTGAGACCCACGATGCTTCACCTATCAGCTCTCAACTGGCCTGCCCGCCAGTTCATGTTTTTCTTGGTAATTCCAAAGGCGTGCATCTTTCCGCCCTCGAGGAGCACGATGCTGCCGTTGGAATGGAATGATTATGTCCCTATAAAAGACGAGACATCACCGTAGGACTGGATCTTCCATAAAGTCAAGCGTCGACGCGATACCGCTCGGATCACCCGGGGCGAGGCTACTGCCCCTCTCCCTGCGCCTCAGGTGCTCAAGCAGCTCCTGCTCAGCCTCGTCGCCGGCCTTGTTCTCGTCGACCCTGAAGACCACCTTCTCATCCTCCCTCACCGGGACCCCCGTGGCTCCGGCGGCCCTAAGCTGGTCGTCAAACCCATACACCTTGACGCAGCGGATGTGGGTGTCCTTGCCGTTCTGGTGGTTCTCCATGACCTGCATCTGGACGACGAAGCAGCACAGGGAGTTGGAGTCGTCGCCGCCGCCGCAGCCGGTGATGCTGACCTCCTGCCAGCCGACCGGGTTCTGGAGGGCGGAGCTTGCGAACTGGATGAGGCTGTGCTCGGACGTGCCCGCGAGCCAGAGGATCTTGGTCGGGGTGTAGGACTCGTCCTGGGTGTAGTCCACGAAGAAGCGGAGGGCGCGGATCTCCACCTGGCGGGTGAACTTCATTGTCATGAGGTGAGGCTGGACGCCGTCGGATCTTGAGGGCTCGTCAGCAGATTTCTTTTTGGCGTAGGGCGGGTGAGTGAGAGAGAGAGTGAGACGTACTGCCAGTACTGGCTGAGATCATCGTCCAGGAGCTCCCTGACGCCGTTCCCGGGCTTGAAGGTGCTGACACGACAGCGGGCGAGGTTGTTGATCTCCTTGAGGCCCAGTGCTATTGGGTCAAAAGGCATACCAGCGTGAACGTCATCGTCGTGTTCGTCCAGTTCGTCGTCCTCCCCGTCGTCGGCCTCGTAGTCGCCCAGGTCTTGGGCATCCTGGTCCATGTCCTCGTCGAGATCGACGTCAGGGTCTGCCTCGAAGGCGGCTGGGTCACCAAGCTCGTCCATGCCTTGTTGGATGAGGCTGCTGAGATGCCCGCTGGACTGGAGGGATGTCGACTGGGACAAGAAGTACGTGAAATGCTGGCTGACTCAGGCTTGAAGTTGGCAGTGCACAGGGTCATATGAATCTTCAATTCTTTCTCATGGTCCTGAAATATCGTCTCTTGAGGTGCTCGTGTGTGTTTGCGCCCAGAGTCCAGATTGTGGCAGATGGAAGATCAGCAGGAGGCGATGTTTGGTGTGAAAGTGCCACGGCGGGACAATCTCAACAACATCAAAACGTCAAGAGCATCTCCCTTCTGAAGCGGCGAGCCCTGACGCAGCCACGATTACTTGCCGGTATGCAGCATCGCCGATGGATTCAGAACACTATCTCTCTTGACGCCTCTCCCTTCTCTCACTTTGTACTGGAAATGCTGAGGAAGCTATGTTTAGCGGTGGTTGTCTCCTTTCCCAAGAAGACGAGAGGAAAAGCTTTGTCAGCAACACACAGCAGCTGCACCTGCACCAGGACATGTGAGTTCGTGTCGGGCCTGAGCTTCCCTGTCCCTCCGCAAGCTCCACCGACGCGCCTGCCTGGACCCCTCACCCACCCAAAACGCGTTGACCATCGCGCACTTCCACTCTAACTTGACTGAACAGACGATGCTCCTCCTTCAGTCACGTCCGTCATAGACACAATCATTCCCAACATCCGACACTTTGTTCCCCCAGGCGACTCCCGCATGTATTGAAACCACCATCAGACCAACCTCTGGCACAATGCCTGCCGACGCCCCAGGTTCGTTTCTCCTCTCCTCGACGTCGCCTTTAGCACACGGCAGCTCTGGCCGAGCATCGACCATCGAACCTCCAAGCTGACCTGTCTCTCCCCTCTCAGCTCAAGACACAATCCGCATCCTTGTGGCATCGGACAACCATGTCGGCTACGAGGAGCGCGACCCCATCCGGAAGGATGACAGCTGGAAGACCTTTGACGAGATCATGAACCTGGCGAGGACTGAGGATGTAAGTCCTTCTCTCCTGTATCCTATACTCCCCCCAGGCTTTGTAATCAACGGTGTCTAAACTTCTGGCTGTTCAAGGTCGACATGGTCCTCCTCGGCGGTGACCTCTTCCACGACAACAAACCCTCCCGCAAGTCCATGTACCAGGTCATGCGCTCCCTCCGCAAGAACTGCCTCGGCATGAAGCCCTGCGAGCTCGAGTTCCTCTCCGACGCACACGAGGTCTTCGAGGGTGCCTTCCCGCACGTCAACTACGAGGACCCCGACATGAACATCTCCATCCCCGTCTTCTCTATCCACGGCAACCACGACGACCCCAGCGGCGACGGCCATTTCTGCTCCCTCGACCTGCTGCAAGTTGCGGGCCTGGTCAACTACTTCGGGAGGGTCCCCGAGGTCGACAACATCCAGGTCAAGCCCGTGCTACTACAAAAGGGGAGGACCAAGCTTGCGCTATATGGCCTCAGCAACGTGAGGGACGAGCGCCTGTTCCGCACGTTCCGGGACCACCACGTCTCCTTCTTCCGTCCGACCCAGCAGGCCTCGGACTTTTTCAACCTTTTGACTGTCCATCAGAACCATACTCCCCACACCCCCACCTCCTATCTGCCCGAGAACGTGCTGCCCGACTGGATGAACCTCGTCATCTGGGGACACGAGCATGAGTGCATCATCGAGCCCAGGAAGAACTTTGAGACCGGCTTCGAGGTCATGCAGCCTGGCTCATCCGTTGCCACCTCCCTGATCCCTGCGGAAGCTGTCCAGAAGCACGTCGCCATTGTCAGCATCACCGGCGAAAAGGCCGCTTCCAGGGCGATACCTCTGAAGACCGTCCGCCCCTTCGTCCAGAAGGATATCGCGCTACATAAGACACAAGAATTCAAGAAGCTGCAGGGCCTCAAGAACAACCGTGAGAAGATCACAAAGCTGCTCATCCAGCAGGTCGACGAGATGATCGACCAGGCCAACCAGGACTGGCTTGCGCTGCAGGATGAGCCCGAGGACGAGATCGAAGAGGAGGACCGGCCGCTCCCCCTCATACGCCTCAAGGTGGACTACTCCGCGCCGGAGGGCGGCAATTTCGACGTCGAGAACCCGCAGCGCTTCTCCAACCGCTTCGTGGGGAGGGTCGCCAACATCAACGATGTCGTGTCCTTCCACCGCAAGAAACCTTCCGCGAGTGAGTCACTGAGGATTTTCCGCCGGGCGAGGGTGTGGACTTGGCTAAAGGAGAGAAACAGGACGCGAAAAAGACGACCCGTCGCTACCTGAGCGGATCATGGAGGCCATCGGCAACGACGACGTGGTCAAACCCGACGTCCTGGTCGAGGAGTTCTTGGCACAGAGCTCGCTCAAGGTGCTGCCCAAGAACGAGTTCATCCATACGCTCGTGGAATTTGTCGCAAAGGGCAGTGGCCATTTCATGGATGAGTTTGTGGAGTCGTCCCTGACCAAGTCGCTGGACGCAATCGTCAAGCTCAACGCTGACGACCCAGACGCCGAGATCGACACACTGCTCCAGGTGTGGAGGGAAGCCAGGGAGCAGAACTTTGACAAGGAGGGCAAGTCTGGCAGTGGGCCAATGAGACGGATGAAGCCACGGCCAGAGGACTACGACTCTGATGTCGGAGAACACTGGGGCGGACACCCGTCTCATTGGTACGACGAGCCAGAGGACCCAGCTCCGGCAAAGAAGAAGACGAGTCGCCGGAACAGGCGCGCTGCTAGTGACGAGGACGTCGAGATGGACGGCTTGTTTGTGTCTCAGGCAGATCAAGACGACTCGGTGGTGTCGCAGGCCCCCAAGGCGGCTCCCAAGCGTGGCGCGGCAGCAAAGAAGGCGCCGGCCACGAAGAAGGCACCGGCCACGAAGAAGGCACCCGCAACACGTGGGCGGCCCAAGAAGAATGCAGGGTTCGTCGTGGACAGCGACGAAGACGAGGGAGAGGGAGCAGCAGGGGCGGATGCCATGTCGGAGGACGCGTTCATGGATGAGGACGAAGAGGCCGACCCGCCTGCCCCGCCGCCCAAGCGAGCCACCCGCACCACCAAGGCCGCGACCACCAAGGCTGCGACCACACGAGCCACGAAAGCTGCGCCGAAGGCTGCGCCGAAAGCCGCACCGGCGGCAAAGGCACGGCAGTCGACGCTGAACTTCTCGCAGTCGCAGCGTCCTGCCACACGTAACACGCAGATTCAAAAAGCTCTCGAAGTTAGCGATGACGAGATTGATGATGATGACGACGACGACGATGTTTTCGAGCCGGTGTCGACTACGACGAGGAGCAGACGGCGGTGATCAAGTTTCCGCATCTGAGGTCTATGAAGGAGGATGGATGTACTTCCTCTACTGGGGGCCACGAATCGACAAGGCAGGGAAGATCAAGGCGAGAACTCGTCTCGTATTTGAATGCCAAATGGGGAAATATGCCCATGGGACAAGGTGATTATTTGTGAATAGCATGGCGATTTTGGCTGGGATTTGCTTGGGATTATTGGCTGGTGTCTCTATACCTGATACTGGTAGCTATGAAATGAAGCTGATGAGCTTTGGATCCCGACGAACCATGTGGCTCGCCGCCTTTTTAACATTGGCAATGTGTGATCCCCTTGTCAAATCCAGTACACAGAATGGTGTAGTGATAGGCCAGGCAGTAGGTAGGGAAAGGGGAGGGGGGTCGCCATGAGGAATAATTAGGTCAGCAATTCGCGGGCAGGCAACGCGGCGTGCGCTATCGCTATCACAAGCAAGCTACATGACCTAACCTACCTCGACCCATCCGTGCAACCAACCAGTTCCCCATCTCCATTTCGTCACTTTTGTCACCACCACACACACATTCCACCCACCGCCATCGCCGCGATCATGTCGCCGTCGCAGCCAGCACCACCGCAGGAACCTGGCGAGCAGGCCAACAACAACAACCCGGCCCAGCCTGGAGGAGGAGGAGCAGGAGGAGCTGCAGCTGCTGCTGCAGGTGCTCAACAACAAGCGGAGGAGGAGGCGACCGGCTACGCGCCTCTTGTCGACCCGCGCCTGCCCACGCGCAAGGACACCTCGCTGAAGGAGTTCCTGGCCAAGATTGACGACTATGCCCCGATCGTAAGTTGGACCTATCCCTCACCACTCGCCTCTCGCCTCTCTTTCTCTCTGCTTCCTCACCCGCAGGCAAACTGACATATGTGTGTGTGCGCACACACCAATAGATCCCAGACGGCGTAACAAACTACTACATGACCAAAGCAGGCCTCCCACCCCCTCCCCAGACCGACCCCCGCCTCGCAAAACTCCTCGCCCTAGCCACCCAAAAGTTCGTCGCGGACATCGCAGCCGACGCCTACCAGTACAGCCGCATAAGAGCGAGCAACTCGGCAGCGGCCAACAACCCGATGGGAAACCTAGGCGCGGCGGCGGGGTACCCGATCCCGGGGCAGCAAGGGGGTGGTGGCCCAGGCGGCGCGGGGGGCGCGGGGGGCGGAGGTGGTGGTGGAGCGAAAGGAAGCGCTGCCGCCGCTGCTGCGCAGTCGCTGCTGGGGATCCAGAGGCCTGGGTTTGGCGGGGGTGGGCAGGGGGGCAGTCAGAACCGGACTGTGCTTACGATGGAGGATCTGGGCATGGCTGTTGGGGAGTATGGTGTTAATGTCAAGAGGAGCGAGTTTTACCGATGAGTGGGGGATGGATGACCGAGGCGACTCTCAAGGGGCTATCACTGCACCTACAGTTTTTGAAAGGCGTTTACGGATGGAAAGGATGACGGCGTTTTGGGAGGCAAGGCTGGCATTTTTCTTTTCCAACCCAGGATTTGGGTGACGAACACGGTATTATGGACGGATTCAGATTCAGATTCAGATTCAGAGCCGTAGGAAGCCAGTAGTAGGAACTACTTTACACCGTGGGTCGGCCGCCATATTTGTGAGAGACGCAATACAAGAGCTCTCAATCCCGCAGCTTCGGACCTGTGACACTGCTGTAGAGTCCATCCAGCTCCAATGCCCTGGCACGGCCATCCACCGCGCCGCGCCGCCCCATGACTCCCAGGACAATGGCGACCGGGCTGTAAAACAGAGTGGCGTGGCGTGCCAGCCCTCGATGTTTGCATGGCCGTGTCCACCACCTCCAGCCCTTCAGGTAGCATTCCTCGCTCCTCAAGACCCTCTCTAGCACTACTAATCACGCCAAACATCCCCCCTATCGCTTGTCGTAGATGAAGGGCTTCCGTGTCCTAGCACAAAAACAGGTCAGAATCAGTGGTCCTACTTCCCTTCGAGCTTCACCCTCCCGGGCTGGTGCGTTTGTGCCGGGGGAAGAACGTACTGCGAGAACTCGCCCAGCTTGTGTCCCACCATATCCTCCGTGATCGTCACCGGGTTGTACACCTTGCCGTTGTAGACCTCAAAGTTCATGCCGACGAAGCTGGGGAGGATGGTGGCGGAGCGGGCCTGGGTTCGGATGGGAGCGGTGTATTTGCCGGGCACGGGCTTGACGAGGGGCAGGCTGGTGGTGTAGCTACGGGTTAGCAATCATGTGGTCTCGCCATGTGTATCGTGGGGGAGGAGGGTTCATCGCAGGCCCATGGGGAGGCCGAGGTGGAGGAGAGTCGTGGGATGTTGTGTGAACGTACGGGACAATGTGTGGCCCTGGGAGGGTGTTAGTGTTACTTGGACGCGCGAGAAGATGGTGATTCCGCCATGGCAGCTTACCTTTCCAGATGGACCGCTTGAGTAATGCCCTCGTGGGCTGCATCTTGGCTGTGCTGCTTGCCGGATGTGACGAACCTGGGGGGAAGATGGGCAGGATGCTTCCAGCTTCAATCGGCCGCATCTAACTACACCGGGAACTTTTTGGTAGGACCAGCGGCAGAAGCAATGTGCACGGACCAAGCAGAAACTAGGGTCTTGACGCATCGATTCAATGCCGCCCCACATGGCTACATGCAGCCCCGACACCCCGGGTCTGCACGAAAACACTACTGCCATCTAATTACAGCTTCGTTTCCAAGTCACCGTCTGTTTATCCATGAATAAATATGGCCATCAACGTGAGCTTCAACACCGAGTCCTAATCATCGTGGCATCCGATAGATACAGGTACCTTACATATGCTTCTTTCTGTTCGACATGTACTCGGAGTGCCCAGTTGTTTGGAATGGCGTATGTGCAAACAATGTCGTACAAACACTTTGCATTTCAAGATTGGTCTCTTGAATGCGGGAAACTTCAATCTGGGCTTGCATATGAAAATGTGTCAACAGTCTTCTTCGACACGTTCATGTTCGGCGCCAAGTCGCTGGAGGCTTTCAACCTGCTTCTTAAAATAATGTCCAAGATGGCACACAGGAGTCGATGGCTCTGTACAGTGCCGCTGTGTTCTAGAACTATCGCTCGCTTTCCTCATACGAAGAGGTCTATAGAGAACCACATGAGGATCCACAGAGAACGTCGGGGGTTTGGAAGACCTGAAGGAAGAGGCCACACCATTCGAGATCTCAAGAACCACGGGCTGGCGTAACAAGACACTGTCATTAAAAGAGAATAATATCAGCAAAGAGGAAGCCGAAGCCGTCGACGCCGACAATAATAGGAAGTTGTTTCTATGACTCTGCAAAACAGATGCTACACTTGACGACGAGACGGCCAAGAGAGGTGAGAAAACCCAAGTTATGAACAGCAGTTTTTGAGATGTTTATCTGCTATCATTTCCAAGTCGCTTCCTTGCTCTTTATTTTTTCAGGTGTGCTGTGGAGAACTGTGGCTTGGTCGTGTCCCCTACGATTGGATCTCTCAAGGCTTGCCGGCAGATCGAAATTCAGTTATCATACATTGGCAGTGCTTACTTTTGTATGACCTCGATACCAGAAAAGCCGATCTCATACACAGTAAGCCAATGTTTGCGTTGACCTTCCGTCTTGGACCTAGTCCTGAGGCTCTTCCATTGGCTACTTATCGCGGCCGGGGCGTAAACCACGCCGGCGAGATAAGCATTGATACATCAATGCCCACGCCTAGATTACAAGCCCTGGCATCTGGGCGAGTCTCGCGTCAACATTATCGCTCTTCACCAAATGCTTCTCTGTGCTCATTATTTGTCCGAAAAATGCTGTTTAGTGCACTTTTACTTGTTCTTCTCGTCGGCCTCGGCGATGCTCGTGACATAGTATTCCCTCCAGTCTTCGGGGTAGACCGTCTGCCGGCACAGATACCAATCCGGCCACAAAGCGAAAGCGAAAGCGATGACGATGTCGACCTGACCACGGATGCCACGGGTGGTCTCACGTCTTTTGGTCACCTGCCATACGTATCTTGCTTTAGTTCCCAGGCCGACGAGGACGTTGGGAGGTATGATATCGCCGTGCTGGGGGCGCCTTTTGATACCGCAACTTCATATAGGCCCGGGGCGAGGTTCGGACCGCATGGCATACGTGACGGCTCACGCAGGATACGGGGGCCACATTCTTGGAATCTGTACTCGGGGCGAAATTCGTTTGCGGAATGGGCTACGATTGTCGACTGCGGCGATGCTCCGCTGACGTTTGTGGACAACACTGTCGCTTTGAAACAACTTGTCAAGGCTCATAAGGTCAGATACCCCATCGCTGTCAAAACTCCAGGCATTGATTACCTTTCAGATCACCGCCGGACGAACAGCTAGCAACGCCTCTATTGCTAAGACGCCTCGCGTCCTGATGCTAGGCGGCGACCACACCGTCACCCTGGCCGCTCTCCGGTCTACCATTAACCACTGGGGCGTTGTGAATGTTATCCACTTTGACTCGCACATAGACACCTGGAACCCGAGAGTCCTCGGCGGAGGCGTCACGGACTATGCGTCTGTGAACCACGGGACGTTTCTCCACATTGCTCACGAGGAAGGCCTGATATCGAACGACTCGTCCATTCATGCTGGGATCCGCGCGCCGTTGAGGAGTCGGCATAGGGATCTGGAGAATGATGCTCACTGTGGGTTTGAGATTATTACTGCACGCGATATTGACGAGATTGGGCCGAGGGGGGTTATCAAGAAGCTGAGGGAAAGGGCTGGTGCTGGGAATGTTTACATCACTGTAGACATTGATGTTTTAGATCCAGTAAGTACCTTTTCTCCGGGTATATGTGTCGTACGCTCTGGCATTGACATTGTACAGGCCTTCGCACCAGCAACCGGCACCGCGGAACCCGGTGGGTGGACGACGCGTGAATTGTTGACTATTCTAGATGGTTTGGCCGGGATCAATGTCATTGGTGCCGACGTGGTGGAAGTTGCACCTGTATACGACAACAACGGGGAGACTACTTGCTTGGCCGCTGCGGAGGTTGCGAGGAGTCTGATTGGGTTGATGGTAGCCAAACCCGTGATTCCTGCCCAAGAGTCCTAGAATGCTCGTGCCAAACTACACCAGAGCCGGATAATATGCCGATGAATAAGTAGGCGATGGGGAAGGCCTTCACATGCATATTATGGACAGCTTTATGACCGTCTCGACAGTTTTCTTTTGGGAGGAGTGTAATTATTGATTTCAAAAATTACATCCAACATGGCTAAGCCTAGAATATACCAGCGGGGGGTTGAAACTATATACAGGACGAAAAAAACACCCGGCCATTCGGCCGACCCCTTGCATTATCAAGTCTTACACAGAAGGCAGGTACAGCTCATCAACCCAGTCCCTGTAGTCTGAGCCCAGGATGAACTCAATAGGCAGCGGCGAGTTCCTCACGGTCGAGTAGCTGACCCTGTCGGCCGTGTCGGACCCTGCACCGGAGTTGTCCCACTCCTCAAAGGTGACATGGTCCGTCTGGGGCTCGGTCTCGGTCCACTCTGCCCAGCCAGTCTGGTTGACGTGGGCCCCGATCTCAGAGCGCTGGAACGTGACGCGGGCGTAGTTCCTCCAGGGGCGGCCCAGGAAGACGCTGCCGTCCTCGACGTCGTAGCCGTCGGCGGTCGTGACCACGCTGTCGGTGATGACGTACCAGCTGGGGTCGTTGTCGTCGACCCTCCCGCTGGCGGTGATCCAGCCGTAGCCGTTGGCGGCGACGGTCGAGTTGACGATCCAGGCGCGCGCGTGCTCACCGTAGATGAAGTCCGTCATGCCCTCGATGTAGCAGTTGGCGTAGATCTGGTTGCCGACCTCGGCGAGCAGGGTGTCCTGGGAGCCGTAGAAGCTCACGCCGTAGTAGCCCTGGCTCGTGTTGTAGGCGGACAGCGCGCCGGCCTGGTAGCCCGGGCCCCAGAGGTTGCGGAGCTCGATGTTGTAGACCGCGGTGTTGGGCGACTCGTTGACCAGCGGGGCGGTCCACTCGTTGCCTGATGCGACGGCGAGGGAGGAGTTGAACTGGAGAGACACGGTGTTGCTGCGGTAGCTGGTGGTGTCGGCTGTCTGTCCGTAGATGGTGACCTTGCCGGCCTTGGGGGGCAGATACACCTGCTCCGTGTAGGTGCCATTATAGACGAAGATGGTTGTCGGGTCTGTGGACGTGTTGGAGATGCTGTTCACAGCCGATGAGATCTGCGAGGAATGTCAGTTGAGGGAATATTGCTTGAGGGAAAATTGTCCAAGTATCAGGCACGCACGGTAGGCCAGTCACATCCTCCCGTCGCGCACACGGTGATGGCTCCGGCTGGCGGTGTCAGCCTTGAGTTGGCCGGGACAGCTGGCGTCGACGGTGTGCTGGCGGTGTTACCCATGATGGCCTGGCTTGTTGGAAACGAATGACAAGGTCGGTGAAGAGAAAGGATGAGCGGCCATCTAAGCTTCTCGTGCGAGAGATCTGCCCCAGATATTAAGTGAGTGCCAAGAACTCACGCTGCCGTCCGTGAAATGAGATTCACCGGGAAGTGTGGGTATAAATGGGGCTCTTCGGGGCCCTGAGCAGAGGCTCACTTCGGTAAGTATTCCGGGGCCTTGTTACCTGCCTGTTCCGCCTTTACGGCCCGTAGTCAGGGCACGCAATCAATCGGGCCTTGCGGTATCTCATAAGATGAAACAGGCACCGGTCGGCGAGATGCGGCTGCCAGCTTGCGACAGGTCATCTTGTTGCTGGTGAGTGTTCCGGTGCATCGAAGATAGCCCTACCCGCTTCCAAAACGGTGAGCCTGCAGCGTTGGACCCACCGGAACCCACGCGATACACTTTAATCTAAGGTGCTCTGGCACCTGAGTGATGGATTTGACTCGCCCGAGATCCCTTGCAATCTTAGAAACAACTCCAGGGTGGCAGGGTGCACGTTTCGATCCGCCCGGATGGATATCGAGAAATGGCGTATTCCCGGCACGAGCCAGATGCAGAACACTGCCCCGTGCTGCATTCAGTGTCGGCCGGGCCGGGCTGACGGGCTCTACTGGGTACATTATTTTGAGCTGCCGCTGCGGTAAGTGGCGGAATCGCGTCAGTCAAGGTTCTCCCCTGCGTGAAGATCTTCTACCGCGACGATCCCCCGACATCTGTTACCCCGGCGAGTCAGCCCGTCTGTTCCTTGTGGGCGAACGCCATTCGAAAAAGGCTGGCTGACCTGCGCACTTGTAGTGAATAAGTGATGCATACGAGAAGCAAGAGTCATATTCGCAGCCAAGAGGTCAACATCCGGACGTACATGGTTTCGTGCATTGTCGAATTCGACCCCTGCCTAAGACGCGGCTGGGCCTCGTGCCACACACAATCGTATTCTAAACCTACTGTTATCGGCATTGTTTTTTTGTTTTTTTTAAAAAAAAAAAAAAAAAAAAAAAAAAAAAACGCTAGGTGTTTAAGCGTTTACCACTGTTTGAAGGGACCGCCTACATACTGCTTAGGAAGCGTACGTACACGGATTAAAAACGAAACCACCTAAGACGCGGCAGATAGAGGCACAATGTCCCGCATAGATCAGAAATTAGTATACAATGTGCCGTCAACAGCTACTAGTACGATCTCATGGGAACGTGCAATAATCTGTGATCAAATATGGTTTTGTTGAAGCAACAGAGCCGCTGGTCCCATCTAAGCGATAAACGACGAGTGCCTTCCCGCACTTGTAACGATAGGACTCGAGGATTCGTCGACCGCCTCGCCACGAAACTATAATGTCAGATAAACTGCGAAATGCTCGGAAGCACTGACGTATACGCAGTACCGCTCGGCGGTTCCATCGAAAACATATAGTCCCCCCACCACGGGCCACCTCCCCACCAGAGCCAACCATCCCACACGTCAGAGTTGTCCTCCATGTACTGCAGCATCCCCGTCAGGGCCTGGATACACTGGCTGTTGGCGCCCCCGGCGGTCTCGCCCAGGATCCCCTTCTTGTTGTTCTGCTTCAGCCACTGCGTGGCGGCCTGGATGCGCTCGGCCCCGATGGTGGAAGACACGCAGTCCGCGTGCGTGCCGGATCCGTCGCTGTCGAGGTACTGGTGCATCTCGTATACTATCTTGTTGGAGGGGTCTGTGAGGGAGGCTAGGGCGGCTCCCGTGCCGGAGGAGACCTGTCGTTGTGTTAGTATTATGGAACTGTGGCAGTTGCTTTGAGCAGTGATGAGCAAGTATTATGCGGAGAAGACATACCCAAGTCCAAGCGCCGGTGTAGGAGTTACCCTCTACGAAGATGTACTGGCTCGTGGCACCGGCCGCGCGGATGCCGTTGACAGCGGCTTGGTTGAGCTGTGCGACGAGGGTGTTGTCCATGTCGTGGTACTCATTGTTGGTGTCGAAAATGACCTTGCTGTTGCTCGAGAAGCGGGCCGCAATGGTCTTCCAGTATTTCTGGAAACCGCTGGTGTCGGTGATCACGTTCCCGTAGTAGCGCCCAAAGTTCTGTGAGTCGATGATGGCGTATGCGCCTTTGCTCGTGATGTAGCTGACGATCTGAGGGCCAGGTTAGCTTCGGATCCAGTTTATTGGTGATGTGGCATTACTGACATCGTTCAAGCCGTTGAAGTATGCCTCGTTGATGCTACCTGTCAAGGTGCTCGGGATGATCCGCTCCCTGCGAGATTGTCAGTCCGTGTGATTGAATTCGCATCAAAGACCGTCGTAGGTAGCGTACATCAAAATTGGCACCCGGAAGATGTTGAAGCCCTTTGCGGTCAAGGTCTACCGGTTGTCGGTCAGTATAATTGGTTCTGGTGCCTCTCTCACATGAAATCGAAGTCTCCTCTCTTACATCAATGGTTGAGTGAACAGGCCATGTGTAGTCCGTGCCAAGTGTGCCTGGCAGGTTTCCCTGGCCGAACTCAGCCCCGGACTCGTTGACGCCCGTGAACAAGAACTTGCTCTTGCGCTTTTCTACGCCTGCGTTTCTGGTGGTGGTGGTGGGTGCAGCGACCGCCGAAGTGACGGCGACGGCGCCGAGGACAACATTGAGGAACCGCATATTGTCTGAAGTCAAAAGAATGTACGAGCTCTTGGAAGCATGGCAAGACTATTCCGGTCATTCACTACACAGATGGGCACATGTCACTTTATATTCCAAGGTCTATCCAAGGCCCGGCCGACGATGATGCGGCGGAGGCCATCACTCCGTGGTGGAGGGATGTGAAGTGTGCTGAAGCAAAACAAGCTCAACCAAGTGTCCTATCCTAGGAGGGTAGTGACCCGTAACTACTAATTTGGGGAGCCGCAAATTGGACGTCCCCGCAATGCTTGTGATGCTGAAGCATCGTGAAAGCCGGCGCTAATCGGTTTCGGTACTGGTGCCGAGGCCTGGCGATCCGGGGTTGGATCATGCTTATTGTCACAGTCGGCGAGTCACCGGACTATTGCCGATCATAAGAGCAAGGAAGCTGGACAATAAACCAGATGACGCGGCGAATCAACAGGCGGAGGCACGATTGCCGTCGAATAGCACAGGTCTAGGACGTACTCAACAGCTTATGATCAACCAGGGAGCAGTAAAGGGGGTAATGAATGCAGAAAACATTGACCCACATTATAGTCAAGCTAGGGGTCACTGCTGCCGAGCCACATGCGGCCAGGCCTGCCAGGCCAGGTAAGGAACTCCACAACCCCCTGATATTGTCAATTGTGCTCGCTAGCTGCCGTCGTTAACTGACTACTGTGTATGCTAAGAAAAGGAGGCCTAAAGGCCGGAAGAACGGCATGGGTTGGCTTTGGAGCTCAAACTGCCTTGAAGCTGTTGGCCAGTCTTATTCTTCCTGCCAACCGCACCACACGCCGTCCGAATCGAACAACAATTTGAAGTTATCCTTCTTCACAGGCTTTATTCCATGTTCCGTCCGGATGGCAACGCTGAGACTGATATCGGATGAAATGTTTGTCTCCGCTCTCTCCTCGTCCTCGCCCCGGCCCAGCGGCGTCCACGTGCCAGCTTCCATGTCCCGCCTCACACGCTCCGCAACCTCTGGTCTGGCCTCGGCGAAGTGGCCGGTGTTCCGGATCCACTCGAGCTCGTCGGGCGTGCTGTCTCTCCCCTCGATGGCGTTGCGGTAAGGGTACCGGCCGAATTTGTCAATGAGGGGCCCGTGGGCGTCGTCGACCCGGAACGAGAAGAAGGCAGCTTTGTGGAAGGGCCAGTCCTGGTCCAGGTCGACGTGGGTCACGATGTCTATCAGCGAGTACTCGTCCAGCGGTGGCGACGAGCCGTCCCTCGCCGGATCGCGGTGCCCCGAGAAGTCTTCAACGGCCCGGCGTAACTGCTCGATGCGGACTGCCGAGAGCTGCTGGTCCCCGATGCTCTCCTGGTGTGTCATGGTAGCGTTGAACTCGCTGGCGATGCAAACCCAGTACTCGAACGTCGAGCCCGCCCAGGCCTCACTGGTCCACGGCCTCAGCCGTTTCGGCAGGCCGTAGTATGACGTGTACAATGTCCTCGCTACTGTATCAAACCAGCTCGTCCACCGCCCATCGATGCCCCTGAACAGAATCCTCGGGGCCTGGTCGAGGAGGACATGCATGCCGAACGCCTGCTCGGGGAACCGCGGGTCCTCTGGCGGGGGCAAGAACCCGGCCATGTCCGGGACGGTGTCGGGCCCGTACTGGGAGGCGAGGGCCTTGAGGGCGGGCCAGGCATCTTTGGCGGCGGTGGTGAAGCGGGAGTCGTCGCTGAAGAACTCTGTTTTCAGCTCGTTCCCGGAGATGTGGTGTGTGCGTGGCCAGGGAATGCGCGCGCGACACATGTGACTAAGAAGAGGCGGCGTGATGATTGTGTGGATGTCCTCGAGCTGTGTGTCCCGCATGATGAATGTGCCAGCCTGCCTTGTGATCTAGGTGAGCATGGTGTTGAGAAAGTACTCTGTCGACTTGAATGACAGCAAACCCTCATCGATGGCTGGCGTTGACCGGTGACCGACCGGTCTGTAATACAGATTCGGGGTAAAGTTGGGCCGGCTACTAGCATAACTACTTGTTATGTTGGCCAGGCAGAAGCGACAGGCCCAGTAGGTGACAAGTCACATATCACCAATATATTGACAATGATTGATGTCGGCCACGGCGTTTTGATAAAAACATATTCTTCACTGTCTCCTCTAAAAGATGATTACATCAATATGCCCCACCAGGTTTCTCGACGCAAAGTTCGGGTCCCTGAAACAGCCATTCTTGCAGCGCTGCCTTGGTAGCACAAGCGTCGTGTACCCAAGTTGCACGCTGATCGACGTTACCGCGAGGCGGCCCACCCAATTCTCATGACATCTCAAGACCATGGGCCGGTTCGCCTTGTCGAGAAGCTCTTGCCAGCTGTCTGCGCACACAATCTGTTTCATGAGGGCGTTGTTTTTCTTGCCCTTGTTCTGCTGTGTTCCTACTGCCATTGTTTGAATGTCATACATGTGGTGATTGTCACACTCGTTCGGCACTTTGGCCAACGTTGAGGTCGAGGACAGAGCTTTGACGATGTCAATATCTCCTACCCAAGCGTTGCCATCATACACTGAGACGATTGCTTCTTGGAAAAAAGCTTGCATATCCCGTTGCCCTTGGTGTTGAGCTGTATACGGAACTCGGTATTCAGTCAAGGACAGGTGAAGAGAGGTTTTGCTGAAGTGATCGGCCGACATTCCATCCCATGGCTCGTGATTTATGACGTTCCACTCCCCCGTGTCGTTCTTCTTTATTTGAGGGTCTGCTGGAGGGATCAGCAAAGATACACCGGGTTTGCCAATGTTGCCAAAGGTGCGACTCAATGAGCAAGGGTCCGAATCTTCGTGCGGGTCGGACGAGAGAACGCCAGCAGCGTAGATGGAGCTCCCAACGGCCACGGCCATGACGTTATTCAGCAATGCAGGATCAAGGTCTGGATCTCCTGTCTCCAGGTAAGCCACAGTGGAGAATGCGACTGCTGTGCGCGTCTTTCCTGACTTCGATCTAAATCCACTGAAACATTTCTTCGTACTCAACGGTGTGCGTAGAACGTCAAGGGATACCGTGGGTTTCGAAGTATCCAAATCAGCATATGTTCGATCAATGAGTCCGAGGAGCATAATCGAAATAGTGATTGGCGTTGCAGGTATTCGTTTGAAACTCAGATGGCCTTCCTGCATTAAATCAAGTATTTGGTCGATCTCAACTTCGGAAGTCAACTTAGGCATCCTTCCTGAGTAATTGTAAATGAGGATGTTGTCGACCTTCATGTAGATTGCTGCATCTTTGGGATCGCCGAAAAAGTGCTTGAATTCGATAGGCGTGGCGGGAAGTCCTAGCACAGACGACTTGTGGCAGAATGACTGTGTGAATACCGAGTGCTCATGTGCATCAACCCATTTATCTGCCGAAGGTGTGAAGGTCAAAGTTGGGTACTTCGAGCGAGTATCGTTGGCTATGATGCGCCCCCCTAGAATTCGTATTGGTGCATCGTCATCCCTTGTTATCCATGTCCAGCCATCGGAGTTGTGGGATTTCGTGTGACTGGAGGCATCATCGCCTAGATGCAAGGATTCCCCGTCTTTTCCTGAGATCCACCGATGGAAATGACCAGAGGTTGGTTTTGCTTCCACCGTTGAATCCTGGCGGAAAATGGACATTCCCGAGAAACGGGTGTCGTGTCCAAGAGAGACTACCATCCAAACCCCGGGACTCAACCGCGGTGTTCTTTTCTGTAGCACAGACCACAAGAAGTTATGCCGCACATCCACGTCCATGAATTTCATCAATTCGCTAACTTTTTGTCTTTCCGAAGGTCTGAGTTTCATATGTCGGTACCTTCCCTTCCTCGTCCTTCAAGAACTCCCCACCATTTCTGCTGCCATATGCCATGATTCGCAACATGACATGTCGCCTGTCGAGGGGTGCGTTAAGAAACTTCTCGGCCGCTTTGCCCAGGGCTTTATAGCCGGCGACGACCGGATCAGTGCGTACCTCCATGCGGCTCGCAAGTACCTGGTAGAACTTGCAGACCAGATCGTATTTGTCTTTTGTTTCTGGCCACTCCCTGGAGAGTGCGCCGAGCGCGGCGAGCATCAACTCCGTAATCGATACCCTTGATGGGTCAGCACCGATAGTTCTTGTGACTGTCGTCGGCGCACCGTAGTATCGGAGCTTGGCCAACGGCAATGACCATCGCACACCATAGTTGAAGCCATCCGATGGGCGCAGTCCGACTGTCAGAATGCCTCCTGGATTGATGAGGGGATCCCCCTGCCGGATTTCCTTCTCAGGCGAGCCACCGGACATCCCATTACTGTACACAGACATGTCCGGGTACAGATGCCATGCTGTCAATCCTAGGAGCGCACCTCCGTTGTAAACGCTCTGAGCTACACCGGCGATCAAGTTGTCTGCGACTTGCATAGACGCCGTCCACGCCTCCATAACACTGTCGTATGTGCCGGGGGTGTTGTTCACCGGTGCGTCGATGTCACCGATGATCAAACGGAGCTGGATGAGTTCTGTGGCCTTTAACGCATCCGCCGTTTGTAGCCACGACCGTGTGCTGGCATCCAACTCAGCGAGTTGCTCACGAGTGACGTTAGAGTTCAGTGCTGCCACATCAGCGATGTCCATGCCTTCTCGATGCAGCTCGGCTTTTCTGACATCCAGTATCTCGGCCCAGATCGATATGGCTTGAGGAGGAGACCAGATCCGGGCTAGGATGCAAGCCAGAAGCTGCACACAAAGGGCTTCCGGCCCCGATGTTGCGGCCGCCCCAGAGGGAGGTGCCGTCGATCCCCACGTTCTTCGAGAAGACATGGTTATCGTGTCTTTCGGCAGAGTAGTTTCTCGTTTCTTTATTCATCTTTTTTGAAGCCGCCGCAATTTCAGACACGCGGTGCCCGAACGCCTGCAGGAGATAGGGCACTTTCGGTAGCCTACTTCTGAAGATGGCACCCAGCTTGCGCGCGGCGACGTGCTGAGAACCCCCTTCAGCCTGGCGACGGCGGTCCTCAGACAGGCTAGTGCCCAGGAGCTGGTACTCCTTGGGTGCCTCGACCTTGTACAAGGAGAAGTCAAAGTTCAGTGCTGCCAGAGCCATCGTGTTTTCCTGAGACGCAGCCATCAGCGCGGCTGTGAATTTGCCAAGTGATGATGCCATGATGTTGAGTGAGTGGATACTGAAGGGTATCTCTTGTGGGTTGAGCTAAATGTGGTGGTGCAATAGAGCCAGAGTTGAGGCCAAATTGTACGGCTTTACTCAAAGGGTGACAGGGTCGACGGCCGATGCTTCGCTTGGGAAATAGTTGTAAACGGCTGTGACACTCCGCTGTGATCGTTTCGCTCGGAGATGGGTAGTAAGCTCGCGTACGGAAAGGTCAGAGAATAACCGAAGATAAAATGCTTGACTTGTCTCGCGGGGCAACAAAATTTGGCTCTGGTGAGAAAGACAGAGCGAGAGTGTACGACCGAAATGCTGGAGTCTGTCAGTAGGACTATGTACTTGAAGGAGTCATTATTTGGGGGGTTGAGGGGTAGTATTAAAAAAATGAGAACAACACAGCCTCGTGGACTGGCGTTAGGGTGTGCCACGTATAAAAACAATTCAGAAACCCGTGCAGCAGCATGCTGACCACCCTTCTGATTTCATTTCTGGCTCATTGGCTCATTCGACGTCGAAATGCACGATGGTAGCACAGCCTTATTGGGCTCATTGGGCAGCCTGCTTCGTAAGTTAGATGTACGTCGTCGTGCAGCAGAATACACCCTGCAGCCGGATGCGCTATTTGGTGGGGTTCCACCAAATAGTAATACATCTTCCAAGTAGTTTTAAGCCTCCATTTATATGATGGAAATTAAGACGGATTCTATTACTGCCAGTAAATAGACCGCTTGGCTAAAAGACCAGAATTTCCAATCGACATTGGAAATACTAAGCAGTGTATAAGCTTCGTACCGTCACACCACCCCAGGGTAATTGTAGCTACTAGTTTTAGAATGATGAAGAATTTGATCTTAATCAATTTAACAGGCTTAGATATAACCTGGATGACCAACGTGGACAAATCCCTTGCTTGGGCAAAAGCCACTCCACTCCTGGCCCACGATCATGCCGCAATGCCACAGAATCACAGCCTGAGCGCCCGTGAATGTCCATCCACCCACCCAACCGATCCCTTAAACCCCCAAGCAGGCCCCAATTCATGTGTCGTCCTCTTTGCCAGCAATAGTCTCCGCCAAGAAATCAATCTTCCTAACAAGATCCTTAACCTTGAAAGGCTTGCTGATAACCTCATCCATACCAGCCTCCTTCATGACCCGCGTCTGCTCCTCCCTCACGTTCGCGCTGACGCCCAGGATGGGCGACCTGCCGACCTCGTGCCTGGCCTGCAGGTCCTTGATCTCCCGGGCCGCCGTGTTGCCGTCCTTGACCGGCATCTCCTGGTCCATCAGGATGCACGAGAAATGGTCGCTCCCGTCGTCTTCCGGTTGAGCTCCTCCGGCAGCCCCCTTGCCGGTATCATGTCCTTTTGTGCGGTTGATGACGGCGTCCACGGCTTCCTGGCCATTGTTTGCGGTGAAGACTTCGAATCCATGGTTCTGCGCGAGGTAAAGTTTAGTTGCTTGACCAACGAAAAAACATGTGCGGCCCGGATGGGTACAACAAAAGGTCATCCAACTGATCATGCTTGATCGGAAGCTACTTACTTGCAATTGCCTCTTGAGCACCTTCTGATTGATCAGATTATCCTCGACAAGAAGTAAAGTCCTTCTTATTTGTCCCTGATCACGCGGTTGCCCCTCTTCGGTGTCCCGTGAGGCGCTTGGATTCCCGCCCTGCTCGGAGCCGACTCTGCCACGATGGGCAAGTGCTTCTTGGATCGGCTGCTCGGTTGTGTTGTCAGCGCTCTGTAGCCCCAGTGGATCCTCCCTCTCCTGCTGGACTAGTACTTACGGTTGACACACGTTCCACCGGCTGAATCAACGTGGGGTTCGTGTCTGTGTCTCGATCGAGACCTGGCTTGTCGGAGATTTTACGACTCATTGCACCGCCATCTCGCGCCCTGTCCGAATCCTCACTCGTGGCCGATTCCTTGATGGTCCCAACCGCAGTTTTGTATTGTTGTGGCGGGGCTGGCAGCAACGGCCCTGTCGGTATATTCTCAGAGGAACTTTGCCTCATGGGTGTGATCCTCCCCGGCGCAGCGGTGCTTTCATCGGGCGGCGGTGAGGCGCGGCGAACCTTGAAATAGAAGCCAAAAGTAGAACCCTGTCCCTCGTTGGAGCCTACACCTATGTCTCCGCCATGTAGCTGGCATAATTTTCGCGATATTGATAGGCCTAACCCTGAACCTCCATATGTCTCGGATGTCTTGGGCGTCGCCTGCCGGAAGCGCTCGAACAGCCTCGCCTGGTCTTTGGAAGAGATGCCAATGCCTGTATCCTTGACGGCGACCATGAGGTAGAAGGCTGGACCGTCACCCCATTCTGGACCTCGAGTCTGGTCTCCCTCGCCGTTGTAGTCGTTGAAGAAAACCACATTTGGCGGATACGACGTCGGCCTCTCGACGGATGCACCCAGCGCGACTGTCACCCTCCTGTCGCCATTGGTTCTCGAGGTGAACTTGATAGCGTTGGTCATCAGATTCACAAGGACCTGCTTGATACGTGCGAGATCTGCGACCACCCAGTCGACCGCGAGCTCAGCGAAGGTAGTATCCATGGCGTATTCGAACCCAATGTTATTGGTCTTTAGCTCAGCTTGGAAAACCTTGAGCTGTTTGGAGAGGATCCATTTTGGCTGTGATATGCTGG
The DNA here is from genome assembly GCA_021399435.1 of Diaporthe sp. PMI_573. NCBI lineage: Eukaryota > Fungi > Ascomycota > Sordariomycetes > Diaporthales > Diaporthaceae > Diaporthe > Diaporthe sp. PMI_573. Next base: position 691,090 of record JAJTUP010000030.1, on the reverse strand, counting down.
GGGCCAGCGACATCATGGCGCTATCCAGCTTTGAGAAATTCAGGATGTCGTCAACGAGAACACTCTGATGTGACACACAGACCAAGATGGTCTCGGCTGCGTCGATTATCTCTGCGACCAGGTCAGACCGAGACCCGTCTCCCCCTATGGCCTTGCTCGTGTCTTTGATTTCTTCGGCGAGATGTAACACGGCACTGAGAGGGTTCCTGATCTCGTGAGAGATCATGTCGATGAAGCGCTCTTGCTGCTGCTTGCGGTCCTTGGCGTCGGTGGCCGTGCGCTGCTGTGCCAGCTCGGCCGTCTTGAGTTCCGTGATGTCGACAACGGCGCAGATGTACCCGGAATCCCGGTTAGAGTTCAGGGGCCTAAGCAGGAACATGCGCCACTCGTCGTCCTCGGGCTGGTCTGGGTCGCTTCTCTCGCCTTCATCGCCAGCCACACATCTGAAATCGACCTTGACGTCCCTCCGTTCCTTGAATGCTTCACGATACTCTGACATGACCCGCTCATAGTCGCGGGGATCTATGCTCTCGGGCCAGGAGCGGAACTCGCGCGAAGTCTTCTTGGTTGTTAGGCTAAAAAACTGGTCGTTGACGAAGATGGCCTCGGCCTAAGTGCTTGTGTCAGTACCCACCCCCACCGGATGAGATGTTACCATGCCCTGGAGTGCAAGGGAGCCGGAGAGATGAGACTGGGCACTCACGTTATGGTTCAGTATGGCCAGACCGGTTGGCAGTAGCTCAGAAAAACGCTGGAAGAGCTGGCTTTGTTTCAGGTCGATGTGACCTTGCTCCGAGACCGCATCCATGGGCCGGTCGCTCGGGCCAGGCGGCAAGGCCTTGCTAAGGATCTCATCCTGATCCGCCTGTGACTTGTCGAGGAAGCCGTCGTTTGGAGCCGTGCTGTAAGCGGCAGGGGACTCGGGATTGGACCTCCGTCCCAGGAGCTCAGTGTCGAGCGAGCGTTGTGAAGCAGTGCCGTCGAGTGACTGGGCAAAGGCGCCTTGGCGGTGGCCCCTGTCATCAAGCAGAGGGCAAATCACCACGGGTGCGCTGAGGGTGCCCCCAGGAATGTTCTGGGAGAAGAGGTCGCCAGCTATGAGTGCGCACCTGTCAGCCAGATGATGACTGGCAGCGATGTGTTGCGAGTCGTAGGGGTTAGGGCGAAGGCCGGGGCCAAGATATCCAGCGGGCCGGGAGGTGAGTACGTACCTATCCTGACGGTTCGGCCAGTGACTGCTGACTGGAGGGCGCCTCGAGCCTCCCCCCGGTATTTCTCAAAGGCGGGGTGGCCCTGGCCATCGTGGTAGTTCGAGGCGGCGCCCCAGGCAAAGTTGTGGAGGATGGAGAGCTGCGAGCCCCAGAAGACAGCAGCGGGATGCGGCAGGGCCTTGATCAGGCTGGCGTACGAGGTGAGGGACTGCGGCCATTCCGACGACGGGCCAAGGGGAGTCTTTGACCTATGTTCAAGTTAGTTGACTGGACCATACAGTATGGTTGTGGTGGGCATGCGACAACAGAGCCTAGTGTGAGCTTATTGTGTGGGTTTGCACGTCCACGCAATGCAAAGCAGGCAAGAAGAGGTGGGCCGAGACAAGTCACCGTCAGTCAGACTCACCAGTCATTCCGGTCAAGGTACTCGGAGTTGAGGTCGAAGACGGACAGTCCAGCGTTGGCTAGCTGCTCAAAGCCAAGGTCTGGCATTGAGTGGCCCTGCTGTGCAGGTATCCCCACGATTACCGTGGAGCCCCGAGAGTCCCTGACAAAGGGGATGGGATGCGGGAGTGTCTGAGGGCGAGGTGCAGGCGCAGTGCAGGGACGACGACGCTCGAGCCGTGACCTCTTACGACGGAAGTGGTAGCAGAGGGCTGTGGCAGCAGCAGCGGCAGCAGCAGCAGCAGCGGCGGCGGCGGCGGCGGCGGCGGCGGCGGCCAGTGTGTGGTCACAGGTACGTATAGGCAGCTTGTGGGATCGATTCCTCAGGCGATGAATGAGCAGCTGTTGGTCCACCCGTGATCCTTCTCACGTATCCATCCCTCTGAACAGGAGGTACACAGGCGGCCAAGCATGTATCTGGGTCTAACAAACAAGATGCTGAGAATAGCGAGGGTTGGGTTGGGCTGTTGACAAAGTGAAGGCTGGCTGAGCAAAGTTCGTACGGCGACGGTGGGCGGCGACGGTGACGGTGAAGATGACGAGACTGGGATGAGACTGAGACTGAGACTGATGCTGGTGCTACGGGTGCTCCCAGACTGCCAGACAGTCGGACAGACTAACAGAATAACGGACTGAGACAAGCAGACAAACCGAGAGACTGACTGGCAGACTGCCAGACCAAGCTGGACCCTGAGCACACCTGAGGCGAGGAGGTTGTGTGCCCTGGCACATTACGTCACTCGGACCAGCCTGCTCGCGCCTTCCCGTCTCCAGTATCTCTCTGCATCCTGCCCATCGATGTACCATACAGAAAGAAAAAAAAAAGAACAACAGTTGCTGTAGCCTGTCCTGTAGTGCGGCGCTTCCCAGTAGCGTGAGAGAGAGAGGGGCAATTGATAAGCAAGTGACCAGCATTGTCTTTTTGACTTTGCACCTGTGGTGGCTCGAACCATGTACGTACGACAGGCCTTGATTGTGATGTACCAGTTGCGTGGGATTTGGACCAATGGCCTCCTGCATTGGCTTTTGGATGTCCCGGGTACCTAGCCTCTTCCCCCGTGCCTGCCTCCCTGCAAAACAACTTACCCCCCTTCCTGCCCATTTCTCTAGGTACGTACCTAGGTACCTATGTACCTAGGTACCACCCAGGAGGAAGTCTGTACCTGCCTGCAGGTGTGACGGGTCCCACTGCTGACTCTACCAGCTGCCCAGCCAGTCAGGCCGTCTCTTACGTGTATACGTACGTACCTAGGTATAGTTGCACGGCAGTACGGGTCGGGTACCGTACTCCGTCAGGATGCCAGCTTTTAAGGTGCAAGGTCTGTGCAGATCCATTCTTCCATCAGGGATCTAGAACCTCCACGACGCATCAAGAGGCACGCCACCTGGGGGGATCACCTGTCTGCCCGGCCAGTCATGCTGCCCCGTTGCTCCTAGCCGCACCCTTGCGGGTACCGGTGACTACCGCATGCGACTGTCGCAAGCCAGGCACGCTGGGACCTGACGTCGTCCTGCATTAGGTACTTACCCCACGCGCACGCCGAGACCAACCGAGGCAGGGTTCGGGTTGATGGTGAATCAAGGGGGCTGGATGGAGGGGGGGTGGGGGTCAGCTAAGATTCAGCTGCCTCTGCATTCAATGTTTGTTCCGATGTCAACTTCAGTTCTCTTTATGTGGGCTACCTAGTGGTAAGCGTTTAATTAATTTGTGTGGTTGAACCACGCCTCCATGGTTGAAAATATCTTTTCTACTGGACAATGTCAGAAGAGCGAAGCCCTGAGGTCCGGCATCACCATGAGCACCTGTTCCCTTATTGACGACTGGAAGCTCAATAGGATGACTTGTTTGAGATAAAAGTGACACCGTTTCTGTATTTGACGACATACAGAACCTCGTAGCTTCTCTTCTTTTGTCTAACATTGATGTCCATCTCACCTTTAGCATGTGACTTTACAAGCATACCACACAGCCCGATTCTTGGGACATTCTGAGGTCTGTGACCATGCGCAAATGTTTGATGAGAATTCGTAAATTTTACTGTAGGCACTTACCATTATCAAAGGTTTAAACGTCAGTATTTGATGTTCCATCCCTGAGAGACTGAAGAACAACACGACAGAATCAAGATGCATCGAGAAGCGAGAGCTAGCACAAAACATGGGATGGTTTAGACTGGGTGATTCACAGAGCTTGCAGCCGATTATGGAAAGCTGCTTCAAATTATTTTCAAGAGAGACAATAGGAGCTTCGAATTGGCCTTATTCAAACTGCTGGGCGAAAAGACCTGATGGGGCTCAACGTTTCCTGTTCACCACCTCCAACCAATTGTTTTCAGTAAACAATCTGAACACTACATATCGAAGACTGAAAGTGAATGCCAGTAGACCGCTGTACTTAACCTTCAGCTTTGCAATCCCAACTTCCCATCTGCCGTTTAGTCTTCCCAGCACCCCTCAACTTACCCAATTTTCTTTGAAACTCCTTTCGTTATTGCCATCTTCAAGGCAATCGCACCACCATCAACACCACGTCTGGCCTGCCCCATCACCCAAAGAACACCCCACACAACAAATCAAGACAGCGAGAAGAGATCACAATGACTCCCAAGAAAGACACCCCGAAACACCGCGACGCAACAGTCGTCTACCCAGGCACCTCCCCCAACCTGATCCTCGCCTACCGCATCTTCGGCCCGGGCCACTCGAGCCTCGACGCGCTCGCCCAGCAGAGAAACTCCGTCATCAAGCCCAACCCCCCCGAGGAGGGCGAGAGCTGGCTCACGGCCGTGGGCATGGACATCGGCAGGAGCCTGAAGGTTGGCATTGACGAGATCGTTGCTGCCTACGAGGTTTACAAGCAGGAGATCAAGCGGATGAACGAGGCCGATCGCGTTCACGAGAGGCGCAAGCAGGCACAACTTGACGGCGTCGATCCTGAGGAGGAGGAGGAGGAGGAGGAGGATGACGAGGGCGACGACGACAGCGATGTTAGCGACGGCGAGGTTGAGTCCAGCTCCGGCAGCGGTAGCGGTAGCGGTGGCCAGGACAACGAGGACGGCTCCGACAAGAACGGCTCTGATGAGAACGGCTCCGACGAGAACGAGGGCTCCGACGAGAACGAGCAGGACGAGGATGACTCCGACGAGGACAAGGACGAGTACAAGCGGTACCTAGGCCCCGGCCTGTGGCTCAGCAAGGAGGAGGCCCTTGCCCGAGCCAAGACCATCCGCGCCACCATCGAGGAGATGCACCCCACAATGCAGAGCATCCTAGACAACTACAACCACGAGCTGCCAGCAACCAAGCACTCCAGCCAGGCCATAGAGAAGAGCGTCAACAACTTCCTCAACATTCGCAGGTACGCCTACCACCTCGAGAGACTCATCACGCAGCACGACGGCAAGAAGCCCGAGTCGACCTGGAAGTCCCCCGAGCGGCTGAACGAAACCTACGGCGACAAGGTCCCCGAGACCCTGCACATCATCTACGAGCTCGAGCACCGCGTCGAGTACATGCAAAAGGCCCTGACCGTGACCAACCGGGTCCGCAGCAGGTTCTTCAAGGCCCCGCAGGTCGCCGCCAAGAGGCATTACATGAAGGAGCTCGTCTATAACCTGCGGCGGTTCGCCGCCATGTGCTGCGAGAAGGAGGGGCAGGTGAACTACCTGAGGGAGCTCACTGCGGAGCGGGAGCGGTGGAGTAGGTCCCCCCCCCACACACACAGATGATGATAATGGTTGCATAACGTTCGTGCTGACATAGCTGTCCTCATCAAACAGGCCCCGAGACAAGCCCCGAGCCAGAGGAGTTCCTACCAAATCGCAGCAAGACTGATGCCGCCTGATGATGCCGCGGCTCTCGACCAGGGGTAGAGGAAGTACCCTCTTTGTCGCAGTGGTGAAGGGGAAGGAGGTTACGGAAATTTTGGGCGAGATTGTTGTCTTGCATGCTAAGTTCATTGGTTTTTCCCGTCGGGAGGGGAGATCAAAACACAGACAGTCATCCCACTGGTGATGGCTTTGAGAAGGCGAGCTCAGGAGGGCATAATGAGAATAAAATGGTCTCCCTCTGAGCCGAGCAAGCCTTCAAATGGGCGACCTGAAGCCATTAGCTACAGAAAAAGAAGATGGCTGTGGGAGGATGGCTTAGAGTAGTAGCAAGACACAGAAGAGAGGGCAGATGTGACTAGCAAAATCTTGTGGCCGTCCACGACACTGCCATTCCACGCAGTCATAGCTCATTTGAGGTAGAAATATGACATCTTCCTGCACATCACTACTGATTCCCGTGCACATTCCCCAGCGTAAAGTCCCTGAACCTCCGGCGAAGCCACTCAGGATCACACAACCACCCAGTCACCGGCACCCCGCGCTCCAACTGCCCAGGACTGGGCTGCACATACACCAGCGCGGGAGGTTCACCCACTGCCCCAGGGCCCACATGCTTCCGATCCCCCTGATCCTCATCCCCTCTGCCCGTCCCTCTTCTAGCACAGCTGCTGTTGCTGGATCATCTCGGCCCACCACCTTCGCAGGCTCTGTGGATGGGGTAGGCGGGGCGCTTTCGACGGTTGCCTGAAAAAGCAAAGGACTCGGGGAGAAATAACCGAACGCGCTGCCTGTTCGTTCAGAGCCAGAGCCAGGCGGAGGTGTCATTGGTGCTCGCAGTGGCGTCGGTGTGCATAGTGGCGATGCTGAAACCTGATTTGTCCTCGGATGCTCGACCTCGGGTTCCTCCGCTCGCAAGAGACCATCTACGTCTTTGGCTACTGGCGGCGTTCCTGCGAGACCAGTCGGCTCATTCATGGTCGACCTGTCCCCAGTGATGAGCTGTGAGCGATTTCTCAAGGCAGGTGAAGTTTTGGAGCCCACCCGCATGAACGAGACTCACGGAGGACTCACGTATGCTGATTCCAAGGGCTGTTGACTTGATCCCGGGCGTTGTTGACTTCCCCATTAGTCCGCCCCCTGGTACCCGTATCATCCCGCCCTCTGATGTTCGAGGGACTCCATTCTCTGTAGTTCGGGTTATCCCGTCCTCGAGTGTCCCCGCCGCCGCCGCCGCCGAACCAGAATGCGGCAGCACCTTGCTGATCACCCGACCAACGTCTCTGCCGGTTACTAGGCCCGCCGACACCACCTCCACCCGCGTCAGCGTGCAGTGCCAGCTCGATGCTAGGCGTGCCATCAAGGAGCATGCTCCTAAGCTGATCCCCGCCGCGCGGCTGACCGCTCGTCCCCCTGGCACTGAGCAGGCGGCGCGAGCCATCCGGTGCGAGCAGCTGATTCACAAGATCGACGTGCTCAAACGGGCAGGAAATTACAAACTCGGGCAGGTCGGGGCGTGTGTGGTCCCTGACCACGAAGGAGACGGCCGTGTCGTGGAGGAGGCTGCGCGGCACCGGCGGGTAGTAGACATCGTCGAAGGCGGACTGGCCGCGTGGAGGGCCAAGGTCTGAGACGGCTGCCCAGGGACAGCGCTCGACGGAGGCGACGAGGGTGCGGAAGGGCTGCATGACGGGCCACCGATCGCGCGAGGTCGAAGGCCGTGGGGAGTGGTATTCCTGTTGGTGGCCGATGGGAGACGGCCAGTCGTCTGGTCTGTCTCCTCCGCCGTCCATGACCTCGTGATCGGCGGAGAGACTGTGTCGGCTCGGTGGAGCTGGGCTGCTGTGTGGCTGTCCGGCTGAACGAGCAGGGCTGCGTTCGCGTGGTACCTCGGAGTTCGAAGACGGTTCGGTGAGCTTTGTAGGCGTCTCTCGTCCTGGATGGCGGTCTCGGGCTGGCGGGCTTCGTTTGCAGGGCCTGCAGCCCCAGAAAGATGGCCGACGCCTTTTCCTGCGGCCCTGGGAGCCATATAAGAAATTGATATTGTCCTGGTTGGGGTGAGAAGGCATCGATATCAGAGGCCCCTCGACAGGCAGACAGGCAAAGAAGGCCTGGAAAGGGCAGGAGAGACAACTTGTCTGAGGCAGAGAGCCATATCTAAGATGCTGAGGCCCTAAGCCGGCTGTAAGAAGGGACAGTTGAAAGACTCAAGGGCAGCCTTGACGATCAATTGAGCAGTCCCAGAGTCATGGGCAAACAGAGAGCATGAAGGAGAGGCCAGCATCCTTGTGCTCAAGCCACAAACCAAGCAAGCAGACCTGCAGCCTCGACAGAGTACGGCCTTGACTTCTTGGCTGAAAAGAGAAGAGAAGAGAGCACTCGCTCAGTCATCACACTTGCAAGCACAAAAAGAGACAACAGCATTTGAAGGCTAAGCAAAGAATTTCAGGTTGTGAGAAGATGCAGGTTTCTCCACTTGATGTCGTTGCTTGGAAGTGGTCTTGTGGTCTTTGAGACAGCCTCGCCCACTTGTTGGTAGCAAATATAGAGCCTGCCCAAATTATGTCGATTCTTTGGTACCGGTCATTTGTATTCATGCTCTGGCATTGAAAGGAAGTGTACTGTGCGTATTCTGTGGTGGTCTCCGGTATGTGTGGGTTTCCCATCTCGACCAGAGCCCAGCTTGGGGACAGTGAGCCACTCAGGTGCTCAAGGCCAGAAACCGGGGGCCTCAAAAAGTCTCGAGAGCCGTGGGCTGGGGCTGAAGCTTTTGCCAGAACACAGTCTGAATAGCGAATTCGGAGTTGGGAAAAGCTTCTGCTGTAGTCTAAAGGATAAGATAATAAGATCAAGAGCACATCGCTGGAAGATTGCTTTGCCCTCCTGGTGAGTCGCCTTGTTGCTCCAATGCTTTGCTCTGAAGTAGGCGCCTTTCACAACAGGCCCGGGTAAACCTACTCCCGCTCCTGCTTGCCGTGCCACTCTGCCACTGCCACCCCCACCATCTGTGGGACCTAGGTACTTGCAGGTGGTTACTTACCCCGCGGTTTGCCGGTGCGTCCAACGTCCTGACGTCCAGCACCGTACCGAGCTGGGTCGCCCGTTCCGTTCCGCCATCCAAAAGCTTGCGGCAGAACCAGCTTCCATGGCAACCCCAGACGCCGGTGGGTGACCCGTCGGTCCCTGGGACGGAGAGTGGGGAGCCATGATCGATTTCCCGCGACAACTTCCGAGGTCGCCATGACGGCTGGCTGCTTCGGCCTAGGTTTCCTGGTGTTCCTCTTCCTCCTCTCGTCCCCATCCCTCCGTCTTCTTGCTCGACTCCTTTTCCCAGCAGCAAGCATCGACACTTGAGCCTCAGAGAGAAGCATCACAGAACCCAATTCCCATCCGGATAGCTTCGAGCCTTCCTCCTGTACCGTCCGATACCTCCGCCTTCCCTGTCGACTATCTCCCAGTCTCGCAGACGCACGTCACAATGGGGTCTAATCCAGGTATGCTCTACGTTACCATGCAGCCCAAGCCGGGTCTGTCCCTCGACCAGTTCCACGAGTGGTATAACAACGAGCACGGCCCCACCCGCCTTCGTCTCCCGCACATCTTCGCCAACGGCCTCCGCTACGCCGCCACAGACTCCCAGGAGCCGCACTTCCTCGCCTCCTACGACGTCACCTCCATGTCCCACCTCGACACCCCGACCTACACCTCCCTGCGCGAGAACAGGAGCCCACGAGAGGCCGACACCATCGGCCAGGTCGCCGTCACCCGCTACTTCTACGACCTGGTGTCCGAGCGGAAGGCCCCCCAGTTCCGCCCCATCGAGCAGCTCACGGATTCCGAGGCGGAGGGCCAGGTCCTGGTGGCTGTCGAGAACACCCTTACGGCCCTCGAAGGCGCTGAGCAGGCTTTGGATAAGTGGTACGAGGAGGAGCATATCCCGATGCTGTCCAAGGTCCCCGGCTGGCTGCGCACCCGCCGCTTCAGGACGGCGAGCGCCCTGGACAAGAACGCGCCGCTGAAGTTCCTCATCCTGCACGAGTATACGAAGGAGAATGGGATAGGAGGGCCCGATTACAAGGCCGCCACGAGCACAAAGTGGAGGGAGGACATCTTCGCCAAGGTCATTGGCAACAAGCACAGGAGGACATACTCTCTGTTCTACGTCTTTGGTCCCGGCCCCAGAGACCTAAGCCATCTAGCCGCGCTCCCTGCCGAGAAAGCCTTCATATCCTCGGATGCGAAGACGAAAACGACGCCTTACGAGGGGAAGCCGGTCCTGCAGGCTTACGTCAACGCCAAAGACGGCCTCACCATTCCATATCGCCTCGAGGGAAATACGGACCCCAAGGCCCTCACCGTCGCGTTCTGCAACTCGCTGCTGACCTCCCTCCACATGTGGGATGACTTTATCAACATCTTGAAGGAGGCTCGTCCCGATCTCCGCATACTGCGGTACGACTTCCGAGGGCGCCATTCCGTCCCGGAGCCACCCGTCCCGTCCACCCTCGATACCCTCTCAGACGATCTTGCCACCCTCCTGTCAGGGCTCCGGATAGAGAAGCTGCACGCATTGGTCGGCGTCAGCATGGGCGGCGCCACGACCCTCAAGTTTTCGCTCAAGTACCCAGACAAACTCTCCAAGTTCGTGGCGTGCGACTTCAACGTCGCCAGCTCGGACGCCAACACGCAGGCCTGGAAGGACCGCATCGCAGTGGCAGAGTCCGTCGGCGAGGACGGCACCCCGGGCATCAAGAAGCTGGCGGCCGCGACCGTCGGGCGCTGGTTCCACCCGGACACCATGACGGCCAAGACCAACGTGGCAAGCTGGATGACCGAGATGGTCGCCGACAACGACGTCCAGGGTTTCAGGTACGGGTGCCAGGCCCTGTGGGACTACAACATGCGCGAGGAGATGAAGGGTTCCCGCGTCCCGGGTCTGCTGGTCGTTGGGGAGGGCGATGGGAAGGGCGCCTTGGTGAAGGCCATGGAGGGGTTCAAGGCCGGTGTCGGTGAGAAGGGGCTCGATCTGAAAGTTGTCCCCGAGGCTGGGCATTTGCCCATGTGTGAGAACCCTGAAGGGTTCTGGGATGCCATCAAGGAGTTCTTATAGGGGTCCGCGCCCACCAGCGACGTGATCGCGTTGTAGCCATAGCCTGGTGATTCGAAGCGGACCGGCTCACGATGTCGACATCTCTAGCCTCCGCAGTCGGCTTTCACTCTGTCTTTGACCATGGGAGTCGAGGCCGCATGCGTATATGGCCAGAGTCCAGGCACACAAAGTCTGGCGGAACTCTGTGATCAACATGAATATATAGTGGAGATCATCCACAAGTGATCAGTGGCCTATCAGTTTGAATGACACTGGGTCAGATGATTAAGGCCATGACCTTGCTTACATAGAAGAGATCAACCGCCCAGAGCAGAATTGTATGTCTTACGCTGCCAATATCATTCTTGAACATTCCCAAGAGACATATGCCACGGATGCCAATGACCCCGAAACTTTCCGTCAACTTCCGCCACGCTTGTCAGGTGACACCTCAGTTGACCAAAGACTCCAAAGCCCGAGAAAAAGCCAGCTGCACATCATGCTCATGTATCCAAGACGGATCATACCGACTCCGCAGCCGATCCCTCAACTCCTCGTCCGTCTGCACCTTACCAAGCCTCTCAACCTTCTTCCCATTCTGCTCGTGCACAACCGCCATCACCCGGTCAGTATGCGCCTTCCTGGTCCGTTCGTAGATCCGCAGCGCCCTAGCAATATCCTCCGCCGCAGGTTCACCTCTGACTAGTAACCTCTTCCCTTCCACCGGGAAGACATGCCGGATCGCCTCCGCAAACGCCCACGCATCATCGAGCGCCAGACTGCCCCCCGCAGCGAACGCGCCACCGTGGGCGTGAGCCGCGTCCCCCGCGAGCGTCACCCTGCCATCACCCAAAACCCACGTGTCGAGGGCGTGAGCCGCCGAGTTGGGGTAGACGCCCGTCCACGGCGTGGCGTCTACGATAGCGCGATACCTAGGGTGCCAGTCCCTATAAAATTCCCGGATAACACTCACGTCGCCCGTCGAGTCCCACGATGCGTCCTTGTACGGCGCGTCGGGCGCTTGGGGGTCGCTCTGGTGCGACCCCACGACGGTGAACAGGTCCCGCCCGAGCCTGGACACGAACAGGGTCCTGTCGGGCGCCCAGATGTGCTCGGCCTCGTCTGGGATGTCGGGAATGTGGGCGAGGTGTGAGATCGGGAAGACGGATCGAAATGCGACCCAGCCTGTCCATTCTGTTCGCGAGGACGGGACGAAGAACGTCCTCACCTTGGAGTGGATGCCGTCCGCACCCAGGATGATGTCCGCGGTGGCCGTTGTGCCGTCGGCAAAGGTCAGGACCTGCTTTCTCAGGTTCTCGTCGAAGGTGACGGAGTGGAAGGGTTTGTTCAGGTGTATCCTGGACGGGTCAATGTGTTCGGCGAGTGCCTGTTGGAGATGCGCTCTGTAGAAGCGCGACGTCAAGTGGCGCTGCTCAACCTCGCCCTTATGATTATCCACAGAGACAATCTCGCCGGTCTTGTAATGTCTTTATTCTCAATACGTCAGAATACAGACCCGGCATAATCATCAAACAACCAGGACTCACCGGTATATCATAGGATGCCTCGACTTATTCCGGAACGCAATATCAGGACTCAGCGCGTTGTCCACGCCGAGCCTATCCAGGGTCCTCATCCCATTCGGCCCAAGGGCAATCGAGGCCCCAATCTCCCTCAGCTCGGTGGCCCGCTCGTAAATCTGCACGTCGACGCCCGGGTGGTCCTTGAGCGCGATGGCTGCGCCGAGGCCGGCTATGCCAGCACCGACGATGGCAATTTGGAGCTTGGATGTCTCCGTCATGGTTGCGTTCCTTGGAATTGACTTTGAAAATTTTATTCCTGTTAGTCTACAGCCAAGGGATAATTGCCAGTCTACATACATATCTATGTAGCATCATCGCACAATATGCTGTCCCGCGATCGGCGCCCTTCCAGATGTCAAATCAGAACCCTCGATGGCGTGAGAGGGGATGGCGATGGCGAGTGCCTATCAGACCATCCACAGCGACCCATCCCTCAGAATAATCGTTCGTTATCTAACAATGTCCGATAAAGATATGTGAAGGAAGGATGGCTTTCAAATTTGAGACTCCGCGCTGCTTGCATTGGTTTAGTACCGGCAACGGCATTGCACATCCACCGCGCATAACGCTGGAACATCTCGCAATCCATGCGGGGCGTTGCGAGCGATGATGCCACCTGATATGCCGCCTTGTAGACAGATGCAAAGATGACCACAATGTTGTAGGTGTGTAATTGTAGATGAACTTGCAACCTTGGCCCGCGAACAGACGTCCTTCCAAGCCCGCCAAGCCGTCAAAATACTTCCAAGGTTTTGCTGTCTCCCTTTGCTGCGACTTGGAAGCCGGCCAAGCATTTCACGATGCCGACGTCTAAAGTACCCGTTGAAGAGACCACATCAAGCGAGGATGGATCAGCAGTGGCAGTGCCCAAGCTACTCGATCGCTATGCCGACGAGAGTTACAGACTCTTGTCGCAGGTCAAGGTCGAGCCGCCCACGCCGGAAGAGGCAGAGAGGATCCGCAAGAAATGTGTTCGCTGGGTGATACCCTTTATTTGTCTTGGGTATCACTTGATGTATGTGGACAAACAAACTGTGAGTGATTCAGTGGCCGCCCTTCGATTCGGCAGAAACTCGATGGTTGATTAATCAATCACAGCTCGGCAACTCTTCCATTCTCGGTATTCTTGACGACGCCCATTTGACCACCGGCCAGTACAACTGGCTGTCTTCGATTTTCTACCTGGGCTACTTGGTCGCAGAGGTACCGCAAAATATGGCACTGCAGCGTTTCCCTGTGGCTAAATACTTGGCTGTGAATCTTATTGTCTGGTGAGTTGCCGAGGGAGCCGAGCCCTGGACTTCTCAAATGAGAGCTCACGTTCACTAAATCTCACTTGAACAGGGGTGGAATTTTGTTGTTGCATATCCCATGTAATAGCTTCGGCTCACTTTTCGTCGTTCGGATCCTTCTCGGCCTCGCAGAAGCATGCATCGTTCCATCATTCTTGATCATCCTGTCCATGTTCTTCACGTACGATGAGCAAGGGGTCTTGATGCAGATCATGTGGGCATGCGGTAACTCGAGTCCCATCACCTCGGGGCTCCTGTCGTATGGTGTCCTCTTCATCAAGACGGGCAGCTTTGCACCTTGGAAATGGTTCATGGGTATGTCGCTACCCCTTGATCATTGCACCCTTTAGCTCACAAACAAACGACACCACGCAGTTATTACCGGGGGCCTCACAGTGCTGTACGGCGTCCTCGTGTGGCTCTTCTTCCCCGACAACCCAGCATCAGCCCACTTCCTGACGAAAGAAGAGCGCGCACAGTCCATCCTGCGCATTGCATCGAACCACTCAGGCATCGAGCAGAAGCGATTCAAGAAGGGCCAATTCATCGAGGCCCTCCGGGATCCCAAGACATGGCTCTTCTTCCTTCACGCCTGGTCACAGGAGATGGCAAACGGGCTCACGAACCAGTACTCGCTCATCATCAAGTCCTTCGGATTCAGCACACTCAACACGACCCTCCTAGGTTGCATCAACGGGCTGACAGCACTCGTGTCTCTCGGCACGGCCGCGTTCATTCTCTCCAGGACCAAGAACGCGCGGGCATGGCTGTCTGCTGGGGCATACATCCTGCCTATTGTGTCCTGCATCATGTTGATCGCGCTGCCCTGGAGTAATCGTGCGGGCCTGCTGGCTGCCATATACATGCGGGCCCCAGGGGGGATCGCTTACAGCGTTGTCATGATATGGGCGGCCAACTGCTCGGCTGGACATACGAAGAAAACAACAGGTGGGTTCTCTCAAATTAGGCCTCATGAGGTACAGCGCTAATTCTGTGTGCCAAGTCATCGCGCTGTATCATGTCGGTTACGGACTGGGCAATATCCTCTCTCCTCAGCTTTTCCAAGGAAAGTACAAGCCTAGATACATCGAAACATGGTGGGTTATCCTCTGGGTCGCGTGCGTGTTCCCCATGCTTTTGGTGCTGTACTTGCGATACTACTTGAACAAGGAGAACAAGAGACGCGACTCACTTGCCCAGAAGGGCGAGATCAGGGAGACCGGAGTGGTCGAACATGTCGACGAAAGTGGCAACCGGACGGAAGAGGTGGTCGATGCAAGACAGCTGGATCTCACAGATAGGGAGAACCTAGCTTTGTAAGTAGATGATCTTTCTTGACGAATCGCCTAACGAAAAGTTGTGGGGAGATCGAGACGCTGATGAATCACAGCCGTTACGTATTGTAGCTTCGGAGGTCTGAAGGGTACACCGCTCCTCGCCTCGGCAGTCCCTGAGATGGACTGTCACTGTTGTGCCCCTTTTCGGGAAATGAGTGGTAAAGTGGCGAATACGAAGTGGGTATTTTTGAAGGCCTTGGCGCAACGAGTACATGAGATCTTCTTGTCGCCTTGCAGTTTCTCCGGTCAAATGAGAAGAAGGCGCGGGATCTGCTACTCTGTATATGACGGACTGAAAACGAGAGGGTTAATATTCAAGGTGTCAGTTCTGAGAGGGAATGAGTAAACCTTGAGCTCTTTTGAGGCTCAATGTTCTGGCCATACTTGGTTGAGACTCCACGTCAGCCTCGTAGCAGTTGAACCAAAGCAATTGTGAATCTCGCCTCCCCCGAATATCCTAGAGCCGGCGTCAATCGAGGGACCAGCCTTTGAATGATTTGCCTATAGGCTTGTTGTCCATGACAGTGATGTAGATTCAACAAGTGAGCCGACATGCGTCAGAGCGGTTGCTTTTAGTGGTAACTGTGACCAACACTGAGAATTGAATCAGCCAGCTCGGGTGCCAATTGAGGTTTTGAGGAAGTAAATTATGTTTATTTATGCGTGTTCGATCCAACTTGTTCCCCGAAACGGTCCCAAGAAATATTTGTCGGTAAATTTCCAAGGTAAAGATTCTCGCTGCAAACGTCCCGAGAGGACGTCTATAACCGGCAGCCAGATTGTCCTTGGTAAACATCGCATACATATTCCTCGGAACCTGTTGTTGAGCCTGGTGATTGATCTCATAAAGCAGTGGCTTTTTTTTTTACTCCATCCCAACGGCTTCTCATATACAAGAATTCAGTTTGGCCTTCAGTTTAGCCCAGGATATAATAGATGCTAGACGCCTCGGCCCTGTCTAGTCCAGGCCATCGAGGTCCAAGCAACATCCCGCCCGCCACCAAGCGCACGTGCTGGCGCCGGTTTTGGAAACACGCCGGCGCGGAGAAATGAGTCTAAGAAGCCGCGGCCTGTTCTTTGCCGCAGCACTTCTTGAACTTGTGGGCCGAGCCGCAGTAGCACTTTGAGTTCCGCGCCATCGGCGCGACGCCAAAGCTAGCCGTGGCCTGGCCGGGGAGGCCACCTGTCATCTGCCTCATGAGGTCCGCGGCCTCCTGCTTGAGGGTCCTGTCGCACGCCTCATCGCCACAGCACGCGACAGTCATGATGATCACGAACGGGTCCTCGGCCTTGTGAAGATACTGCAAAAGGACCGTTAACCCTGAAGCCCGTGGTTTCTCATGCTGCGTGCAGAGTGTGCCAGTGGTAGCTAGTAGTATCTCAACTTACCGACATGGGCGTGGCGACGACGGTGGTGGCATCCCGTTTGCAGTCCTTTGACGAGCACTTGTCCTCACAGGCCTTGAGCGAGGCCTCTGCGTGCTCCATCACGATGGGCCGCATCACCGTGGTGAACATCTGGGGCATGGCAGGGTTGCCGAGGGCAGCCGGCCCGACCAGGGACGAGGGGATATCATGCTTGAACTCAAGCTGCCTCTTCTCGCAGAGGAACTGGCAGCGGACCGGCTTGGTCGTCATGGTTGCTAGAGGCTTTGCTGGACGCGGGTTTGTACTGGAAGTAATAAAAGGCTAGGTCGTACCGCGCTGGCAGTGTGTCGGCGGGCTAATGAGCGATTGCAGAAAGGATCGACGGATGGTGTGCGTAGTTAGAAAGAAAGTACAGTACACTTGCGCGTTGCGTTGGTGGTGTGGAGGCCCAAACAAGGTTGGAATCCGACATGAGTTTCCCCCTATTGTAGAAGTCCCGGAGCACTTCCTGAGACAGGTGTCCTCTGGGGGACCCCTGCTTATGGCCCATGCGCGCCGAAAAGGGGCAGGGTCACGTGGCTACCCCAACAGACAACACTGGTCGGTTGGCTTTAGTGGCAACTATTAATGGCACTATTAAGCACCGTTCGTGGGCGATCTGATCTCCAACTGCCTGGCTGAGGAGAAGCAAGGTCCATCGAGACTGGTTCGTCGGAGGTGGTGGCAAGGCATGGCAGTCAACACATGAGTATGAGTGGTGTGCAAGCATCGCTCAATTTCAAAAGCATGCATGCACGGTCTCGAACTCATCATATATACGTAGTACATATAGCAGTACTGTACTTCTCGTGCTGGCATTATCTAGTCATGTCGCTTTTGATGATGCGATGTTGCTGTAATTGCATATACATGGTTTCAAGTAGAGAAGCTGGGGGTGACAGTGTGCATGCACCTTTTACTAATTACCCGCTCGAGAGTAGCAGAGGGTCAAAGACCACGCCGGGATTCGCCAAGCAGTGCAGATTACCCGATCAACACAATAAATCGGCCGACACTTTCCCACCTACCGGATACGGCCGTGCCGATTAGCGCTGCATCTCGATGTTACACCAGGTTGCGCGTCTTGGACGCAGATCGAAGCAATCAAGTCGTACTACAATATCCATGATCCAAACATTGACGGTCCTTTAATAACCGCCCGCTTTTGGCAAGATGTTCGCAGTATTTTACCGGCAGCAGCACGCCCTCGCGCCGATGGTGGGAGAACACCGGTCTTCATTCGTTTTTGTTATCTTCACATGCAGTACATGCTGGCCATGCAAGTCACAGCTTTTGATACCACTGTCGCTTCATCTCGCCAGTGCCAGTGAGTCCCGGAAGGAATGATACGGTAACTCAAACTATCGGGAAGGTGCTTCAGAGCAGCTCCAGCTTCCTTCATTACTACTGCGGCCCCTCGTTCTCTCACCAGAGCCAAAGCCACCCGATCCTGAACGGAACAACGACGGACATCGAATTGACCACTCTTTGAAATATCGGTGTCTTGACACAAGCAACACGAACCTCGACCCTTTCCCCCTGAGCTTGATACTCTCCAAATAATCCACGACCGCCAAAATGAAGATGCCAGTGAGTAACCTTAGTTAACCAATCCCCTCCGAAACGGATCTTGCTAACTCAAGATCCAATTAGTCCATCTACACAGCCATCACCTACGGCTTCGCCCTCTCTGGCCTTGTTCTCTCCGTACCCACCGGACCTATCACGGAACGCGCCTTCAAGACCCTTGGCACCAACACCGACTGGATGCTCAAGTGCACTCACGGCAGCTGCTACTCGATCGTAGGCTGCGACGCGTACGGGGCTGTCACTCACAACAACCCCAGCTGCTGGCAGATGTGCACATGCGTTGCATACAATATCACCGTGGTGCCGCCGGTGCGCCATTAGATCTCGTCGGGCCACGAATCGGGCGGCATCGATCGGTGAGCTTCACCCTCCCTTTTGGGACGAGCCGCACCGGAAGCCTTGAGACGTTCCTGACCCAAAGCGACGTAGTTTACGGAACTGACAAACGGCTGATGGGGGTGCACTTGAGGAAAACTTTGGACTTTTTCTTTGATCATTACACCACCGCTCCGGACGGCAGTCAATAGCAGGAGACACACTCATTCCATAGCCGGTTTACGATTCCGAGGGACTGAGATTGAAATTGATGCGATAGGCGAGACACTTGCGCGCGTGAGCAAGCCCTTCACTTCCAAGTATATATTGTACAATAAGTTCGGAGTCATGACATATTTGGGATGCTTTGCCGGTGAGCAAGACAAGGATCACTTGGGCGCTGGGGGAACTTATTGACTCTGAACGCAACAATGCCCAAGTCACATGGGTGCACGAATTACCTAAAACCACTACCTTCAGCAAAGGCTCCAGTATGTGACTTATTGGCTCAAGATATCGTGGAGACTAGTACTGTTTCATCATGACAGTAACCTTTTTGTAAGCTCTCGCGTGGGCCGGCGAGCCTTCTTATGGTCAGGCAGGTACGGGACAGACCGGGGCAGCATTGAATCGAGGTGAGTGATCTGTTACGACAGGAAAGAACTTGGCGTAGCTCACTTGTAGCTAAGTAGAAATGACCCGGCATGTTTTGCTCCTGTCCAAGTGTTGCGGAAGCACGTCGGGTTTCACGAACACTTCATGCAATAAAGCGCCCCTTGAGCCGCCCATCAATGGTAGCTACCTGTTCTATGGCCCTGAAGCTTCCCTCGTCTTTTCAAGAGTGTTTGTAATTTGCTATGTTACAAGTACCTATGCATTGTCCGACACAATGTTGAGTGAGCAAGATTGATATCACACCATATGTATATCTCATGTCCGTTTCCCTGGCCACATTTCCAATACGCCCACAGAAACACCGTCATATTCCAATTCACCTGATACCGTGCCCAAAAGTCGTCATATTGCCAGTTCATGTCGAGCCCAAATGTGACCCAAAAGAGGTGGCGACCTCCTCCGCCTGTAGAGAACTCCTCCCTGTAATCCAACATAAATAGACCTTACACCTCTAGTCTTGGGGGCATTCTAGACCATAGCACCATTCAATTTCATTCCATCAACATAATCATTCACATCATCATAACTCATTCACCTCTTCTGCTGGTCAAAGTAAGCCTGAGCAGCCTTGGTCAAAAAGGGCACAGCCTCCTTCTTGATGACCGGCACCGCGTGCGTCATGAACAGCTTGCCGGCCTGCTGCGCATAGGCCTTGCTCTTCTTGTTGTTCTTCTTGGCCCCGGCCCCGGCACCAGGACCGCCACCACCACTGCTACCGGAGGGGCTGCCGCCGCCCCTGCCGCCGTATGGGTCGTCGTAGTACTGGTCCCGCCGCGGGTCCCCTCCCCCTCCCCCTCCGCCGCCATAGCGGTCCTGCTGCTGGCGCCCGTAGTTCACCGACGTGGCCCTCCTGCGCGGCGCGGCCTGTCCGTAGGGGTCGTCGTACGGATCCTCGGCGGGATACTGCGAGCGCGGTTGAGGCGGCATCGACTGGCGGTGGCGCGGCCGCGGCGGGGTTGCGCGGTCGGCGTAGGGGTCCGCGTCGCCGTAGTCAGCGGCGGGGGGCTGGGCGCGGTGGCGGCCGCGAGCCTGAGGCTGGGGCTGGGGCGGGTAGCCGTACTCGTCCATCCCCGCCGCCCTGTCGTCGTGATGTTTGCTGTGTCGCGAGCGGCGAGGTGGCGCTTCGTCCGCCGCAGCTGCAGCTGCACCGTAGCCTGCTGCACCGTAGCCTCCGCGGTCGTAGCTGGTGCCGGCTCTGGGTGCGGTGTAATCCTCGTACCCGTTCCCGTAGTAGTCCTTCTCTCGCTTGCGGTGGTGCTTGCTGGGCTTCTCGTCCGCCTCGGGGTACGAGCTCAGGGGCGAGGATTTATATGGGGCGTGCTCGCCCATCGGGGGACGGGGCATGTCCTCTGCGCTCGGTGCGTAGTCGTACCCGGCGTTTACACGGTCGCCCTTCATGCTGCGCGGTGCCTGGCTCGCATAGTAGCTCGCATAGGGGTCCTCCTCATACTGCTGCGGCCCCCTGCTGCCCTTCGCGGACTTCTTGGATCGATGGTGAGAACCAGCGCCGGCCTGCGCGGCATATTCGTCTTCAGGCCAGGTCGCCTTGGGGGCCTGGGGCGAGACGCGCCGCGGGGCCTCAGCCTCTCTTGCTGCCCGCCGGGGGCTGTAACTCTTTGTTCTCCTCAGGTTCTCGGCCTCGTCGCTCTCCCACGTGCCCCGCTTCTCCCGAAAGCGTCGGTCCTTGTCACCTGTCTTGTATTCCACATCGTGTCGAGATTTCTTCCCTGGGTAGGACGACCCGTAAACATCCCGCGGGGCGTCTCCTCCATAGGGATACCCTGATCCGTCGTCCGATGCGACGACATTGACTCCAGCGTAAGTGTTGCGTCGAGGCCTTGGTCCTTCAGGGTCAACCAGGGCAGACTTGCGGCGGTGGCGATCGTGTGACGAGTGTTTTGGCTGAGGCTCTGGGTATGCATGGCGTGAAGAGCGAGGTGGTGCTCGTTCATATGCATCATCGTAGTAATTCGCGGGCCGCGAGCTGGGTATATCCCTCGCTCGACGGCCTCGACCGTCGTCATACGCCCACATGGTGTCGAGGTAGGGGACCACTGGTTAGGAAATAATAGAATTTTCGAGACTAATGCCCAACTGCCGCGAAGATGTCCTCGTCGCGTACAAGCAGTGATGGAGTAGAAATTCTTTACCGTGGGTGAAAGCGCCAATATTCCTTCTGGGGGGAAAACGCAGATGGAGAAAGGTGGGAATCAGTGGGGGAAGCAACGCTGCCGGATGATATGGGGTAAAGCTTAGGAAGAGTGACGTTTTGCTTGGAGAAAGACGGAATTAGCGGTGAAACTCGTTGATGATCCCAGCCCCCTGGTTCGAAATAACAAGTAGCGGAAGTGGTATCCGGTCGGGGATCGCAATCAGATCGGCAGCGCTTGGGTGGCGATGGCCGGGAGGCCTGGTGGCCCAGACCTGACCTGATTGTTGGACCGTCAGGATGAGGGCTGGAAAAGTGCCCGTTGGGGGTATGTTGGCACGTTGGGGTAGGACACTTGGAGGCAAAAGCTGGCAGGATCCGGACTAGCCTGCGAGCACTACAGGTGGCAGGCAGCAGTTGGCAGCACTTGAGGGTGGCAGCACGGCGCAACAAGTGCGAAAAGAAGAAGAGTGTTTGCTGTAAGGGGCCCCGGCAACCAGTTGGTATTGTAGGTGCGGGATATCTTGGGAGGGTGTTGGGAAAAGGGGAAGGGATTCGGGAGATCTCTGTTGTGTATTTATTAATAACCGTAGCAGGTAAAAGAAAAAAAGAAAAAGCAAAGACAGGAGGGAGGTGGGCAGACTTCAGTCTGCAGGGACGAACGCAACATTATAGCAGAGCGGGGATATGACCCTACAGGCCTGTGGACTATCTATCTACTCGCTACTTAATTTCCCGTACAGCAAATAGGACCGTATGATAACCGAGGCGCACGCAGACTGAGTGAGGCATTTCAGCAGGACGCGGCGCACGACAGGCGCTGTCTCTGGATCGTTCCGGAGTCAGGCAAGGCACTGTCACGGTCACACAGGCAGTGCAGGCAGTGGTGTTACTGTGCAGTAAAACCAGTCTGTCTGTCAATGAAGACGTGACACCTGTCCTGCTGCAAACGTCATATGCTGTGCCCATCTCTGTGCACCACAATAGTCTCTTCTTTGTACGATGGCACGGTGGCCCGCTGGCCGTGTGCCTCACCGGTATCCGAGTTTAAACACAGTCAATCAGCTTCCCTCAAAATGCTGCGGGCCAGATGATGCTGGCCGCTGACGGAGTCTGACGGGAGGCACCGGATGGAGTGACCTGGGCCGCATGACGTCGTGCTGCAGCTGCCCCCATCTGCCCCATCGACTCGGATCGCGGCGTTTTAAATCGGGTGACATCCCGCCGGTTTGTCCCCTCACTTGCTTGCCGCTGTCACTGTCACCGCGGCTGGAGCGCCCACCCACCCACTTCGCCCCCGCATACATGTAGAGTAGACTGCATTTGTGGTCCAATGCCATTTACGGTGATAGACTGACTATACACCCACATAGGCTATGCTGGACTTGATGGGCTGTAGCCTCACCTCCTTGCCTCATTTGTCCCTAAAGAGACGGCCCGCCTGCTGCACACAGACTTGTCTTCTGCTCTTTGGTTCCTGCGCGACCGCCGATGTAACATCTTAGGCGTCCGAGTCAGTTTCAACACTTTCAGGGCAGCCAAACAGAAATGCTCTGGCCAGGGACTCTTGCCCGGCTCGGCCCAACGTGAACACAAAACACCCCGATTCGGTAACAGGGGAAACCTGGGACGATGACTTCATCCGGGGCTACTCACCGCGGTCATGATCACCGACTCTAACACTACCGCTGCTGGCGACAACAGCACGTGAACAGCAACAAGACTCGGTGCCCTCGTCAAATCCAAAGGTATTACACCGCATCGCATCGTATGGCCACCACAAGCATGTGAGCCTGATCGTCTTTCTTTGCCCCAAATCCTGTCGTGAGGCTAACAACCATCTGGCCCCAGGATAATCGCGGAGCAGATCAATGCCGGGACGTGGGAGGCTGGCCTCTGGCGACCTGGTGCCAAGCTAACCAATCCATCCCGTTAAATCTCCCGCGGTCTGCGACTCTGGGGTAGACTGACAGACTGATGAGCGCTGACACATGGGCGATGTGACTTTCCACTGCGAACCAGACTTGCGGTGCGGAGATTTGATTTAGGCACGCAAGGTGATCCTGTCGCTGTCAAGAGTTGCAGCCACCCGACAGGCCGTAACACAACAGTTCAGAGCCAGCACGCACGTACACTGCATGCTGCAACCCAGGAGAGCCGGGCTTTGTAAGAGCCCATCTGGAAGTTTGTTTTCTCGGCCGGAGGACTGTTGACGCGGTCATGTGCATACTAAGAAGCCTCTTTTGGCGCCGAGGTGTATGATGAGGAGCTGCATCAAGGACCAGCATAAAGCATCCTCGACAGTGACGGCATCCTGATGCTGACCCGAGTCGTGTTACCAACGGCGGGCATCAGCTCCAGGACGTCCGAATGAGAGGGCTCGCGTGTCAGCTGACAGCATTCTCTCCTTCCTGGGCGGATGCAACCTGCCTTAGTACATCGCTGGTGGTCAAATATTAGAACCTGCAATGACGTGGGGTTTCTCCGCTGCTGATACTCGTGGATACATACATGGACCTTTGGCATGTTTGGGCCGGCTCGTCATTGCGCAGTAGCTTGGTTCTATGCTCCAATCCTCCATCGAGCCAGCTTGTACGCCTGTAAAAAGGGGTATCGCATCTTTACACACATAAGAAATGAGCCTGTGAGGCCCCTTTGGAAGTCGTATTTTCGAACGCAAACAGCTCAGTCTCCATCTGCCCCAATTACCCCTGGCATGGCCAAGCTGGACTCTGATGCGTGTTGTGTATCGGAGAAACAAATGCCATGATCAGATGGTCATGGACAGTTGTATCAGGCGTCTTCCCAAAGCTATTTCAGACATCACAGCCAGTAACGTACATGTTGTGCTTGACTCAGCCTTGTCTCTACAGCGAGTGCTCTATTTCTTTGTGTCCCTACCATCACACTACCATATCCACCCGGGAGCTAGCGTTGTCTTAAATAACTCTTGTTACATGTAACCTCTCGTTGATGCAGTTATGCCGTGGCGGACGCCAAGCTGAGGCCCATATTCGCGTCGCATTCCTTCGTGACGCCCTCGATTCAGTAGGACCAGACCCTCTTCTCGCCTCGGGCATCGCGAGTTCCGTCTCTGTTCATCTTGGCATACAAGAGTCGAAGACCAGCTGCCATAGAAGCAACGAAAAAGCAGCAGGCCGCACAGGTGAAGTTCCCGGTGGGATAGCCCTGAGGAGCTTCGGCAGGTTTCCAGATCCACTGGGCAATGATCTGCCCGATTCCAGCACACGAGTTATGCACAGCGATGGCGAATGGGATACTAGAATAGACACAGATTTGTGAGACAGACAGACAGACGGATATGGGCGCGTTTCAAGAGATATTGAGAACTCACGTCAGCAGGCTGGGCGTGTTGCACGTAACCCAGTTTGTCATTGCCGGTGCGCATGGGAATGCGCCAGCCGCAGCCAGGCAGAGGCAGCCATAGCGCGCGGTATAGGCGTCGTGAGGCAAGAGACCTGCTGTGAGCCAGCCGACTCCCCCAACGACTGATGCCCCCACGATGTGCCAACCTCGGGCATCGAAGCGGTCAGCCGAGTAGGAGAGGCTGATTGCAACGCAGAAGCCAATGCACCAGGGCGGAACTGTCATGAGCTGCGCTTGGATGGACTGAAGACCATGCATGTAAGTAAGAGGTCTATGCGTCGATATTATGAAGACAGTGTTTGCTCTTACCTTGTATCCAAGACCTGTGACGATGGTCGGGGAGTAAAATGTGAAGGAGCCTTGAAGAACCACATTCGCAATCTTCAATCCGGTCAGCCTTTATCTTGGAGCCGTCCCGCTCCTTTTCATGGAACACTGCCAGGGGTTCACTCACATATGCAATGTAGTGCGCCAACATTCGTGGGCTCACAAAAGTCGCTATGATCTCCTTCCTCGTAGCATGCTCTCTGTTGTAGCCGCCTCCCCTCTCCTTCAGCCGATCCTCGGCCAGCCTCTTGTCGTCGGCCGTCAAAAACTTGGCGCGCGCAGGATAGTCTGGCAATATGAGTAGAGTGGGCAGCACGCTCACGACCGTGATCAGTCCTTCAATAATGAACAACCACCGAAACCCCTGTAGCCCAGCAGCGCCGTTCGCATGCCCAATCCCGTACGCAATGGCCCCGCCGAACGCGCCGGCAAGATTGCAGAAAGCAATGACAAGCGCGATTCGCAACGCCCGTTCGTTGTGACGGTACCAGATGGTGATGAGATAGACGATACCAGGGAAGAACCCAGCCTCAAAGATCCCGATGAGCAGGCGCAAAGAGAGGACGGTTGCGTAGTTTTGAACGCCGGCGAACCCTATCGTCACCACGCCCCAGCACCCGAGAAGCAGAGCCAGCCATACAGACGGGCGTACGTAATGCTTCATGACCCAGTTTGACGGTACCTCGAACACGGCATAGGCGAGAGAGAACGCGGACAGGGTTATCGCGTAGTCTGTCGAGGTCATGCGAGTCCGGTGCAGCATGTCGTCTCCCGTCTCCTGGTTGAGAACGCGGGCGTTGCCGATGTTTCCTCTGTCGAGGAAATTCAAAAGGTATAGCCAACAGCATAGTGGGAGTATCCTGATGTCGAGGATCCTGTTGAGTCTCTTGTTCTGCGAGACATCATATACGTCTTCATGTAGGGCATTCTCTTCGTGGGTCACTGTCGTCTCTGCCGGCTGGGGACCTTGTCAGCCAAAGATCACTGGGATCAGTACCAGAGCCACAGAGATGCACCCACTTCGGCAGATGTACCGTCGCTCAGCTTTTCGCCGATAGGCTTCTCCATTTGCCAGTGTCGCGTCGTGTGACGGCTGGAGCGAGTTGGGAGAAGGGGAGTGGATGAAATTTAATTCGGATTTCTACAATGAACGGTGCCCAGGTGGCCTTCACGAGTAATATTACGGTGGACCTACCGTGGAAGATGCGCAAACCGAATGACGGGTGCAGTTACCGGCAGAGGAATTCTTGGTTATTGTTGCCCGTCGTGTTGCTCCAGCACCATTCCGTTGCCGGCGACCATCTCCGCAGTCTTGGCGATCCTCTGTGGTTCAACTTATAGGCCGGGCGACGGCCGTGAGGAGAACCTGGAGTAGAGCAGCTCGAGTGAGGGGAAATGGGACATTGAAAAGGAGCAGAGTATTGAAATCGGCGGCACCATGACCATCGGATAAGCATCCAACGCATTCCCGATCAAAAGCCGAGGTTGACGCTATGGGCCAATTTGGTAGATGTGCAGCAGTTGAACAATTGCTGTGGACCCTCGGTCTTCATTTTGAGGATGTCACTGCTTCTGAAGAATGCGAGACTTTTGTAGCCGTTCGTAAGGAGACGGAATCTGCAGAGAGTCCCAGAACTGGACGTATTATGTCCGGGAATAAGTCCGGTATGTAGCTCAGACGAGTGACAGGAGGCGACTATCAACAACTGCCTATTACCCTTATTCCTTCCACGATACTCTAAGCTTGTTAGCATGAAAAAGACTCAAAATGACCCCGATGTGATGACTCCTTTGTGTCATGAGAAGTGGACGCTCACCATTCGTCGGCTGCTGTAAGTTTTCTGGGAGATACTCATAGCCCTGCCATAGGCATTTATTTTAACAAGATTAAAAACGATATATGCCCAATTTCAGATTTATATCTCTCTGTATTAATACCTGTCAATAAAGAGTGATAGACATGTTGTACAATACATGCATGGAAGGTGATCCCATTTGAGCGCTCAAAATAGCTCTGATCGTTATTAAAGTCCCAAACTCCATTTGTGCCGTAGGTCTCTATGTTCCCTCTGCCCTCTGAGCTAGAACTATATACGCTCACCAATTCCCCACGGTTGTCTGCCGGCCAACAGGAATACCGGATTTTGCCAACAACGCATCCGCATCAGTGTAGTCAACCTTTCCGTTCGTGACCGGCACAGCATCACCGTTCGCCGCGGTTTGGCCATTTAGGAACTTGGCCTCCAGCCTCTCTAGTTTCTCATCGTGCGCATTCACGATATCATCAGGGAGCGCATTCAGTGCCTGGTCGAGGTCACCAATGATATCCCGCACATCTTCGGTGCCCACTGAGAATCGGATAAATGCCTTTACGCAACTTTTATCAGCTCATGAGTTCTAGATGTTAATGGGAAACGTTGTCTTCTGCTTACTGGGGTGATGCCGGCCTCACGTCTGTCTTTCTCGGACATGATAACGTGTGTCGAGTTCCAAGGGTGCGTAGCCAATGTCTTTGAGTCTCCGACGCTGCGAGTATTCGTCAGATGCCATTGGTGAATCGACCGGTGCAATCTCTGGTTACTTACTTTGTCTGGTGAGAGATGACCTTGACGTAGTTCAGAAGCATCTTGCTTGCCACGTCTCCACCTTTCGGTCCAAAGGAGAGCACGCCTCCGAAGCCGTTCTGCAGGTATTTCTTTGCATTCTCGTGGTACATGTTCTTCTCGAGGCCTGTAAAAGGACTGGTCAGTATATGTCTCCCGACCTGGCCAGAGAATTCGAGTCCGTGCCGGATTTGCATACCTGGATAGTTGACCCACGCAACTCTCGGGTGCGACTCCAAGAAGCGGGCAACCGCAATCGTGTTGCTGGCGTGTCGCTCACACCGCAAGCTCAGCGTCTCCATGCCGATCAACAGCTGTTGCGCTTGTGTCGGGCTCAGTATCGATCCCACCTCCATCAAGATATCGATCCTCATCGCCATGGCGAACGAGATATTGCCAAACGCCTTCCAGTATGAAAAGCTCATCGGGCCGTCCTTCTTGATCATCCTTGGGAACCGGTCACCGGCGGCGCCCCAGTCGAAAGTGCCGCAGTCAATAATCACGCCGCCGACTGTGGTGCCGTGGCCGCCCATCCACTTGGTGGCTGAGTGCAATATGATATCGGCGCCAAAGTCCTTGGGCCTGCACCATGTGCCGCATGCACCGAAAGTGTTGTCAACCTTGTTCCTGTTATCAGCCAGAAGAAACACACGGCATGCCGGACTGCGTAGCTGGGGCTTGTACTTACAACCAACGGGATGTGATTTTCGTGGGCGACATCAGCCAGGCCCTGAAGATCAGGGATGCTGCAGCGCGGGTTGCCAATGCTCTCGACGAAAAAACATTTGGTCTTGTCGTCGACGTGCTTTGCATACTCCTCCCTTGTCTCCATCTTGGCCCATCTTATCTCAATACCCAGACGAGGCAGCAGGGTTTTGAAAAGGCTGTAGGTGCCACCGTACAGGTTGATCGACGCCACCACATTGTCACCGGCACCGGCGAGGCAGATGATGGTGTTGAATATAGCAGCTTGTCCGGAACACGTGCCTACAGCCGCAGTACCTCCCTCTAGCGCGGCAGCTCGCTTCTCAAACACTGCAACTGTTGGCTTGTAGTTGTCAGCAATTTGGGTTCGACTCCGTTGAGGACGATGCCGCTATTTTTCACATACATTGGAAACTCTACTGTAAAAGTATCCAGCCTCCTCGGTGGCGCACACGCGTTTGGCATGGGCGCTGTCTGTGAAAACGAATGACTTAAAACCAAACGTGTCAGTCCTATGCACCATTATAGTAATCCGGCTTCTGACTGCTGCATACCACACTGTTGTAAATCGGAACTGCTCTTGCATGGGTTTCTTTGTCGGGCCTGTGGCCGGCATGGACCTGAAGAGTATCGTAGCTCAGGCCCTCGTCGAACTTCTCGACCTTGTAAGGCTGGAACGGATCATGATTCTCCGGAAGTTTACTCAGTTCCAATGGCTGTGAACCCATCTTGAATTTGGATATAGGACCTGCTTGAACGAATCTTTGATATGCAGGGGCCCCCCAGGCTTGAGAAGATAGTGTATGAGAGTATACTACCGAGTAAATTCGCGTAAATGCTGGACTTGAATACTCAAGAAAGCAAGTATATCAAGTTGCTTGAGTGTCAACAACAAGTAAGGACCGAATAAGCTGCAAAGACAGACAATAAGGTTCTAAATAAGGCTGACCTGCTTCCTAACAATTGTTTGGACGAGTAGCATTGGCCCAAACCGGCACGTCCGCGTATCGGCGAACTTCCAAATACGGACTCGAGGCCGGACCGAACCAATCGGCGTGAACCATTAACGGATCCATTTTATTGTCGGCATGTTCGAATGCGACTCCTTCGGGAGCAACGACATTCTCGGCGGCGTGCCTGCATAATTGTTGTCACTGAGTCGCGGCTGAAAAATCACTTGAATATCTTTATTTTGCAGTTGACCGAGCCATTCTTCACTCGCAAGTGGGCCCCACATTCAATCGATCTGCAGAGATGTGGTCCTGGACTATGGCCCATAATGGCACTTTTTTCACCCCAGAGAGGACTCTCATGCACACCGTGCAGTATCCAAATCGTGCCACGACGTACGCGGTTCTTTCAATTGCCTTGGTTCTGCTTCTGATCAGGTTCAAACGGGATGGCACTCAGAAACTGGCACCTGGAATTATGGTGGTTGGCGGCAGTGAAAAGCAGACTATCCGGGCAAACCGCGAGCGATTCCGCCAAAATGCGAAGGAGATGCTTGAGGAGGGCTACAGAAAAGTACGTATCGCGAGAATGTGTTCTCAGTTGCGGTGCAAAAGGCTGACCAATCATAGTCGGACGGCGGCTTTTTCTACGTTCCTAGCCCGCTTGGAGAGCGGCTGATGATACCGGTCAAGTATCTCGAAGAGTTGAAGACGGCCCCGGTCGAAGAGGTGGACTTTGTTGGTACTTTCATTGAGGTAAATCTGCATCAAATCCATCAGCTGAGGATTCTTACTGGTGCTGATGGAATTAGATGTTTGAAGGCAAATATACCACCATGGGTAGCCGATCGACCTTGCACCCTCGGGTTGTCAAGGCACAACTCAACCATCATCTGGGTGTGTAGTATCTAAAGAACACAATAGTTCTATTCATACACTGAGATTACAGTGCTGACCCTGAGAAGCCGACGTCATGCCAGGAGTCCAGCAGGAGATCGTCGACTCATTCGCGGATTTGTTTCCCGCCTGTGAAGGTGAGTTATTCCCTAATCTTACTGTAGACGCATGCTAAATTCGGGATGTTCAGAATGGACACCTGTACCGGTGGTAGCGATACTGACCCAGATTGTGGCGAGGGTATCCAGCTGCATGTTTGGCGGGACGACCCTGTCTCACAACAAGGAATGGGTCAAGTCGTCGATCGACTTTGCGATTGACGGGTTTATCGGCGCCCAGAAGATCAAGAAATATCCGGAATTCATCAAACCGTTGGTGGCGCGCTTCATCCCAGAGATCCGGAAGATCGCAGGCCATTACGCGGCGGCAGAAGCAGCTGCCATCCCCATGCTGGAGAGCCGCCGGCGGACCGGCGAAAGTGCCTTGGACCTGCTGTACTGGATGGCGGAACAGGCCAAGGGCGAAGAGCAGGATTTAAAGTTCTTGGCCGGCATCCTGTTAAAAGTCAGTTTTGCCGCCATACACACTAGCGCAGCAGCTCCTGCACAACTATTATACGACCTGTGCGAGCACCCAGAGTTCATTGAGCCGCTACGGGAGGAGGTGAACAATGTCATTGGTCAAGATGGCCTGATCGACAAGTCCGGATTCATGAAGATGGCGAAGATGGACAGTTTCATGAAGGAAAGCCAGAGGTTCAATCCTCTATTACTGAGTGAGTGCAACTCAAAGCTCGGGGGGGAGAAGAAGGTTGGCTGACTTTGGTTCCCGTCCGATTCAAGTCACTTTTGAACGAGTGATCCATCAGCCGCTCACGTTGTCCTCCGGTTTCACTATCCCAGCGCATACGACAATCGGTATTCCGACGCAGGCCATAACGATGGACGAGTCGCTGTACCCCAACCCGGGGGTATTTGATCCTTTCCGGTTCTCCAAAATTAGAGAAGAGCGACCGGAAATGGACGGCCGCGCGCAGTATGTCGCATCCAATCCTGCCTCGCTAAGCTTTGGGTATGGGCGGCACGCGTGTCCGGGCCGCTTCTTTGCTGCCCAAGAGATCAAGGCAATCATGGCTTACATCCTGCAAAATTACGATCTGCGGTTTTCCGCGGGCCAGAGCCGGCCAGAAAGCCTACGAGTCGAAACACAGTACTTGCCACACCCAGGTGCGACGATCGAGTTCAGACGACGAGCCTGAAGGTTGGACGATAGATCTTCCCGGGCGGGTTCTCGAGGCTAGTACAAGCAAGCATAGAACATTCGTGGATAATTCGCCCCGATCCCAATATGTGCGTGCTCAGGAGGTCCGGCATGAGGTTTGATATACGTTTCACGCCACTGCCGTTGACGTCCAGTCACCAGTGGACGGGGTGCATTAATTAAATGCAGAAGTTGGATAGTTGGCAATTTCAATATAGAGTTGCCAGGGAACACGACTCTTACAAGAACAGCGTCATTGAAAGAGCGTATACAGAAGCTGCAATATGATTTGCTTATCATATAGCCTGCATAGGTCATACCAATATGCTTCGGTATGCGCGGCTGGAATTTCGTTTATCAAGGTTGAAACAAACCCCCGGAAAGCTTAAATCCTTCGGATTCGGGCCCAGGCCATGGCTCGGCGACGGGCTAGCCCGCCTCAGGCAAGAGCCTCTCACTCTACCCGGCGGGTCGGAGGCTGGGGAAGAAACAGGTTACCTGAGGCAGCCCGGGCAGAAGGTAGGCCGCGCGCTGTCCGAGCAGAGCCCTAGGGGGCGACGGGCGCCATGCGGCCTGGCTGATAGTCTGTGGGCCTTGCCGAGGCTTCGGTTCGCTAGCTGGATGTTAACAAAGCTACAGTACTATTTTAATATTACTAGCGCGGCAGCACTTTCTCATCTTGGCTTGGTTCCGAAGGCATCTTTCTGCTGGGGATAACACGCGTGCACCCGCGTAGCCCCGGATGTAACTTAGACCTGGTACCCTAGGGCTGGACCACAGAATTGAGCACATTGTTCGGGCCCAATGGAACCCCGTTTCACGCCACGCACGGCTCGTGGGAAGCTCATCCGAGTTGACGGCTACGGATCTGCCTCATCTATCGAGCCCCGTTGTCATCCCACCTAGTGTCTCCTGCAGTTCCTGAACCCTAAGTGCGACGGACCCCAACGCACTCCGGTGCGATTCCAAGCCCTCCCTTCCCGCATTACTCCTTAGCCTCTCCAAGAGGCTGCTTAGACGTCGCACCTGCAAGAGGACCAAGAACCCAAATATCTCATGCCACTCCTGTGTTGTGTCTATCCGATATTGGCCAAGATAGATCGGGGCCCACCCGCACGCGCGTCCGTCCGCGTCGACCTGGGCCGCATCCACTTCCGCGCCTGGAGCCGTTGCAGCCTCCTCCCACATGCAAGCCATGTCTTCCAGCATCCCTGCCATTTTCTCTACCAACAACACCGAGAATGCCATGAGCCTCGATGGGCTGGGGCACGAAGGACAGCTGGCTAGTGCCTGGCATTGTGATATGGATCCTTTCAAAGAGTGTAAGGCCTTTTCTGCCACACAGAGACTGGTCGACCTCCTATGCCCTTGTATCCTTTCTAGGAGGGAGAGGGTAACACCTACACACCGGCAAGGCGACGTATTATTGGAATGTGTCCTTGCACGAGTGGCCGAACTTGGCCGTGCCTGACGGGTACTCAACGGAGTTGAGACTCTGGAATTTCCACCCGTTGTTGCTAACCGAGGCGAGGATGCAGCCGTAGAAGTCCTGTCCTGGGACGAAGTTTTGGACGATGGTCTTCTCGCTGGTTCGATTCTCTTGTGTTCCCCAGCTGGCTCAAGCCTCCTTTTCGGTCGCGGATATGAGATCCAATCCATATCATCTTAAGTTGTGTTAGTACTGAAACGCTTGTGACCACACAGA
This sequence comes from Diaporthe sp. PMI_573, assembly GCA_021399435.1. Classification (NCBI taxonomy): domain Eukaryota; kingdom Fungi; phylum Ascomycota; class Sordariomycetes; order Diaporthales; family Diaporthaceae; genus Diaporthe; species Diaporthe sp. PMI_573. The sequence continues at coordinate 658,337 of JAJTUP010000030.1, read as the reverse complement.
CAGCAACACCATTGCATCAAACAGGAGTGGATCAACGTGCACTGCTTGTGAGAGACGATTTGCTCACCTGACAATGCATTGCTTCTTGCAATGTCGTATGAGCCGTCATGTGAGCCTGCTGCATCTTCTGGAGATGTGCTGGACGCAAGAGTACTTTCTAGCGTATATGCATCGCTTTCAATCCCAGAGGGCGATAATTCAGCCTGGAGGAGCTCATCGATGTCAAAATCTTGCAGATCTGACTCGATATAATCTGGTATCTCCAGGTCATGAAACTCGGGGCTTTTCAGTACATCTTGCTCTGTATGCCGGGCACAAGAAACTGGGTCGCAGCCTTTCGGGATTTGAGCGGACAGAGACGGCTCGGAGACGTGGGGCTCTCCATCTATCGCCGCAGGTGTGAGCATGAAAGGATGGTCATGTTTGGCTCCTCCCACTGCGCTTTGCCGTGGGGTCTGTTGTGAAGGCGACCTTCTCACAGCCTCCCCGGGTGGTGAGTTTTGGAGGATAAAGAACTCTTCAGAGCCTGATGGTGGAGACACATTCTGAGACGTGGTCTTAGTTGCTTTCGACAGCCTCTCTGCTTTACGCTGCCTTGACTGTGAAGTTGTGGAATACGTGCAGGAAAGATTGCGATCCCGGCAACGTTGACATCCAAATCTATGTCCTGTGCATTTCAACTAAATGCAACATGTCAACAATGTGCTCATTTCTTTCTATTGAGGGTTGGTGGCTACCTACCTTCTTGACTCTGCACCTATCGCATGCAAAATGGTTCTGGTTTTGGCCGGCTTGTGGTAACTGAGTCGTGCTCGAGATACAAATGACTTCTCCATCCCGATCTTCTGCACGAAGGGTCGCGAACATGGTCAAAAAGTTGTCGAACAGGCTGATTAGAGTTCACCAGTACTACGTGAAAAGGGGAATATTCCGTCAAGGTCGTCTATATATACTTTCGAGAAGTGGATTCTCCTCCAAGAACGTGCTGCATGTCGCACTTTGTCTGCTGACACGATTCCGGTTTAGCTGGCAGCGTCGCTGCATGTAACCTAGAAGTCCAGCCCTCGAACCTTATTGATGGTACGAAACCTTAAATCACACCGTCTCGCGGGTACAAATATGTGCCCAAATCGGGCCTGCATTATCATTCTCGCTTGTCGTGCAACGGTCTAGGCCCTGGGGCGACTCAAGTAGCTACCTGACTGGATCCCAAGTTGACTAGTTGCTTCAAGGGTCGCACGTTTCAAGCACAGGCGTTTTAACTCAAGAACGAGGAACCCCTCGTACCGCACCCTCAAACTGGGCTGAATACCCGACGGGCTAACCCCGATTGAACAGGGCCTTCTCAGCTGAGGAGTGACCATACATGCAGATAACTTTAAGCGGTGTACCGGTCACTGAACCCCTGCGTCAAGCAGACTGATCCGATGAACAGAATGATAGATAGCCGCTCCGCATCTGTCGTGTACAAAATCGACCCACAAAAGCCTCTTCATACTCGCTCGGACCTCACCCCACGAACCAGACCCGGTCGCCCTCCTCAGCCAAGGCTCCGGCCAAGTTTCTCCCTCTGGAAATACGGCCATGGCGCCGACCATTAGGAGCCACGGCATAAGTAACAATGAGGCCATATCGGAATGGATGTGCTCGGTTAAGCACTCCTTGTAAACCGTCGGCAAATGACGATGCGGTAGCCGGGCATTCGACCATTGCAAGAAGACGTGCGAGCAGAAGGCCGATAGTCCGAGGCGTGTCGCTTCGTGTATGCCGCCCATCGGGAACCTCATGCTGACCAGCCGGTACATTACTGAAGCCATGACATCGAGAAACAGCTGTTGTGGTATCTTCCGCCCCGATTCTGCAGCATAGTTGATGAGCGAGCAGAATGCTTGCATAGTGTCCCAAGCCCTCCCAAGTTCGATATGGGTTATGCCAAGCTTTTGGCTGTCCACAAGTTGTGCTTCGCACGAACGGAACTCGAGCGGGATGGAAAATGAGAGTTGTGTCGGATAAGGAATGAACTCCTCGATCCTCGAATTGTTGAAAAAGATGGGCTGGCCTCCTGAGTGAAGAGCCATCCCTAGGTCACATCTGCTTAAATAGTTAGCGGTAGTTACACACAAATGAGGGCCGACTTTTGTATTATAGGCACTTCAGAGTTGTTTACCTGAAGATTTCTGTCAGAAGTTTCGTTCTGGTTTTGAAAACCGCAATGCCTCCCCTCATGTCGACCAGCTTCCGAAGCCCAAGCATGTGGTTTTTGGCTATGCTGTACTGGCCAAGCCGATGAGCATGGCAGGCCAGGATGAGAACCACCATCACCGTGTTGTCAGATGATTTCATTTGTTCGTCATGATCCTCAAGCCTCTTTCTGAGCAGTCCAAGGGTCTTGGAAAAGGAGGTATACGTCGGTGTCAGTGGCGATACAGGCTCCAATTCGTGCCCAGCGACGAGGTCAAAGTAGACCTGCACAGAAAAGATTGTTGCGTTAAGGTAGGCCGCATCAGTGCATAGGGTCTCAACCCATGAAGCTCGTGGGGGCTCGGGCGAGTCTATGCAGCTTTCCAGTGGGAATAGAGCGGCTTTGGGCAACGATGTGACTTTAAAGGGCGTTAGCTAATCTCCCGGGATCGGCATGGAGACGTGGGGGCATGGGAAGGAGTCGTCCATACATTTAACGACAGGAGCTGCTAGTGATGACTCGACCTCATCCGCAAAAGGGACGAACGACAGCTCCGAGCCCACTCTTTTAGGGATGAAGCCCAGCGGTCGATAGTCCCAAATGGCTGGGCTGTGTTTCGGGGGCTCCTCCTCGATCGTCATCCCTGCATTAATAGACTTTCCCACATCTTTGCTTTTAGTGCGGTAAGACTTGCCCTTGTTCTTGCCTTTCATAACATGGCTTCTGATAAATGTTTGTGTGTTCGAATCTGGCCTTGTCAGGCCCGTCGTGACGATAAAAGGCAGCTCCGCTGTCTGCGTCATGTTGATTGCTTTAGTGTATGCCAGATGGGGCTCTCGAGTCCGCGTAACAGCGTGGCACAGTCTTAGATCGACGTATCCGAGCACATGCATTCGCGGGTTTGCTGTGATTTCGTCTGACCGGCCTCAACTCATACTGTTTGCCCTATTAGGGACGACGGAGTGAGGAGGTGTCGTCCATTTATGAGGAGCCGCTTATGGGCGAAGGATTCCGCTTACGCATGCCAAGCCAGAGATTGTTTCCCTCTTTAGGCAAAGCGTCTATAGAATCCTTCCGCTGCCACGCGACTATCACGAAATATCTATTGGGTGCATACCTTTGTGGCGCTTGCTAGTCTTCCCGCACCTCGCTCACTACAACCTTGCCAGCTAGACTCCGACGAGCTTCTTGAAAGTCCTAGCTCTCCCGGGCATTCACAGTAAAGTCCCATTCTCGAGCCTCAGAATATCAACTCTGCGTAGTAGCAGAAAAACAACCACAAGTCGGACGAATTTCCGCCAAGAGCTGTGTCCTCAACGATCCACATCTCTGCCCGCATAAAGGAGTCCAGAGATCTTCCATTCATCAGTTCAACAATTCGTTGACAATTCTCAGCAGCGGATACACACATGAACAGATGCATTTCGAACTCATTTGCATGCTATTTAAGTACAAATGGAAGACATTTAGTATATGGCTTGTCTCCGACGAGCATATGTTAACGATGAATGTACAAGAGTCTGTCGCGCCGCTCTATATCTAAATCGAATGATACCTTGGTGTGGTCTCACTCCATGCCTCGTTACCACTCATTTGGTATTCCAAGCCCTTCATGAATGCTCTCAAATTAGTGCTGCACGGCTCGGGGGACGACACTCTCCTTGCAACGAGTTCCTCATGGACGAACTCCCATTCTCGGCACATGACCCACAGAACACGCTTTGATGCCGAATATTCTAGGTTGGCCTCCGCAGATAAAACAGAGACGGACGAACATAGTGCAGAGCCTTCCTTGTGGCCGTTCTGGGAGGCTTTCAACTCCTTTTCCCAGCTATAAATATCGTTGACGACCGAGATGTGTTTGGAGCAGTTCATCTCAAGTTCTTTGATACTTCGTAGCTCCTTGGGAGTGACATGTAGGTTCATGCTGAATCGCATTAGAGCCGACAGTAGCCTGAACTGTTGTAAGCCACAGCACAATTATTGGGATTTAAGCATAGCCAAGGTGACTTACGCCTTTCCAACATCTCTCTCGCGATACTTGAAGTATTCCCCCAGCTCCGTGATCTCCAGACGACTTTTGTCGGTCTGTGCCCGCATAAAAGTGAAGACGGGTTCTAATATTTCGTCTGCAAGCTCTCTGTCGCAGACGCGCATTTCATTCCACAACTCGTAGGTAATCCACTCTACTGGTATGCTTCGATCAGGCGCAGTAGTTCCGCGAGAGAGGAGAATCAATCGTTCGTTGTAAGCTGATCCATCCTCGAGTGACATGTCCTCAAGGAGGTCTTTTAAGATAAACGATTTAAGTTAGACCAAGCTGTCCTGTCTGGCAATGACCGTTGAAATGAAGAACACTCACCATCAACAAGAAACAGTAACGCAAGTAGCCGACAAGCAAAAGCTATTCTGTCGTCCAAAGCCTCTGGGAAGTACAGGCAAGTGACAGCGGAGAAGCCCGCGGCGACGAACTTCTTCCTTGCTTTGTCATTTTCAAATGGCCAGTGCTTTAGAAAGAACGCATCCACTTCTGCGGTGACCTCTGCCACACGTGGGTGAATTTTGGGTGTGAAGAGGGCCGCAGGTACCGAAGGTACCGCAGCTTTGGGGCGGTGAGTTTGAGTTTCGGACTTGGCACACAGGCCCGGCGCCGTTCCGCCGACGGCTATTGGTACCGACGCAGTGGGTTGTAGCGAAATCATTTAAGCAAGGTTTGGCAGAAGTAAGTCGAGGTGGTCTAGTGATCCGATGTTCCATTGCTCGCATAAGGCTGCTTGTTATATTTTGTGTAAATCTAGAAAAATGGATCGTCTCCACTGACAATGCTGGAGTGCAATGAAACAAATGATACAGCGGTGCCTATCTCTGTTCGCATAGGGCCGGCCGCCGCTACTGAACAGGAAAAATTGCGAACCGGAAGCTTGTTCCAAAACAGTAATCCCCGACCTCGGGAGCCACCAAAGCCATAACACAATACTTAAAACACGCCAATCGCACTGACGGCCCAGCCAGACAAGCCACCATTCCGCAAAGAGTAAAAGCCGTGATGTCTCCACTGATACAATTTGATTGAATTGATGATGTGGTGTTAGAGTTAGAGTGTGACGCAGGAACCACAGGCAGACTCTACCGCGTCTTCGAGGTCTATCAAATGATATGAATTGCTGCCTCAAATTAAACCTCTGAAGTCGGTAGCTGCTTGTTGCAACTTAGTTTCTCGCAGATTCTCTTCACCAAACCAGTTGTGACGGCAGTCGGATATAGGGCCCTCCAACTCCGTGTATCTCTGACCCAGCGTCAGGATAGTTCTCCCGTTCCACCGACCTGGGGCTTGCTTCCATTCATCCGTGTCCCTTCCATACGCCTCTACTTTCTCTGGCTCGGATGCCACAGCCGAGTAGGCTACCGCGAGACCAACAAAATGCGCCGTGCTAACAGGAAGGCCGGCTGCCATGATAGGGGCAGCCAAGTCTGCTGGTAAAAGGCCAGTAATGGTAGCTGCCGGCGCAACGGAATTGATGGTGATGCCTGAACCACGGAGAGACGAACGCATGGCTCGCATATAATTAATCAACTATGGCCATGACTTGTTAGACCATATTTGGAAACAAAAAGCGGGCTTTGCCACCTACTGCTGCTTTTGTACCGCTGTAAACTGGCAGTGACTGCTCTGCAGAATACGCAGTAGCGCTCGACGTGATGACGATGCTCCCCTCGATGCTGTTCTTCTTCATATTATTCAATGCAAGCTTGATGAAGTTTAGGGTTCCTCGGAAGTTGGTGTCGATGACATTGTATGTAGGCTCGAGGAGATTACCATGCTCGTCGTACGCATCAGTCAAATACGACCCGTCCTCACCCTGACCTGCATTTGCGACTGCAATGTGAACGGGACCAGCAGTTGTGAAGGCCGCAGTGAGCTCAGACCAGTTGCTGATGTCGCATTTTTGATATCGGATGCCGGCTGGTAAAGTTTCTTGGGGCTGGCACATATCCAGGATAACAACCTGCGCTCCTCTCGACGCCATGATCTTCGCAGTGGCCAGGCCAATACCAGATGAACCTCCTATCGTGGCAAAGTCAGGCCATCCTGGTTGTGAATCGAACGCACGCTTGGATCATACCTGTAATAATGGCAGTCTTTCCGCCGAGCTGCGGTATATCGCTCTCTTCGATCTTGAGTGTTGTCATTGTGGGTGTTAGTCCGCTCTGTGTAGTCGTGATAGGATGCACGACGTGTAGTCAACCGGCTGTTTATGGTTTCTAAGTGCGCTTCAAATGTCGTGCTATGTCGAATGATCCAGCGGAGGTCCCCGGCCCGTCCCACGGTGCACTTGGGAGGTCTTGAATTGATGTATACACAAGCCCCGCCACGGCGCGTCCCCACACCATACCAACCCTTGCGATCGGGGCTCATAGGCGGGCACCGCCGACGTTGACTAGCCGCCGCCAAGCACGGCCCCGGAGTGTTGCCCCTTTGGGCCACGTCCCCCGCGCCATTGCCGTCTTCCATAGCCTCTAAAGTTCGCGAGGACTTCGTCGAGATACGCGAGAGGATACTTCTGCAAAGTCATACGAACGCGAATTAAGTTCAAGTGTCCATACACTCTACTAACCACCGAGCTACTCGCTGTAGACTCCATCATGAATGTCTCAAGCCAGCCACTCGGCCAAATCGTTGTCTGGGCTCTGGTGTTTGTACGTGACCCGAAGACGATGAAGCAAGTCTTTCCAACCCACTACTGACCAGACTTCCAGATTACCGTGTCTTACACTGTTGTGAGACTGATCAAAGCATGGAGGCATCCTCTGTCCTGCTTCCCGGGCCCATTCTCGGCTCATCTGAGCGATGTAAGATGAAATCAAGGGGTGGACTCGAGAAGGTGAAAAGAAACGATGCTGACGAAGAATACCACGATAGTTCTCTCACTGTAAAAGGTTCTTAGGCGGTCGCCAGCCATATGAGATACTGAAGCTCCACGAGAAATACGGTAAGTCTGGAATATGCACGAGTCAGATCTGTGTCCAGGGCTTAGAGCTTATTTGTGCATAGGCCCTGTTGTGCGGGTCGCCCCCAACGAGCTTTCATTCAACACCGCCCAATCATGGAGAGACATTTACGACAAGAAGAAGGGCCACGCTACTTTCATAAAAAGCGACTTTTACGACGGAGGAAACTTCGCAGCTGAGGCACACTCGATTGTGAGCGTGCGCGATCCGGACGAGCATGCTCATATGCGGAAATACCTACGCGATGCCTTCTCGGACCGCTCCCTTCGAGACCAGGAGTATCTCATCTCTGAAGTCATTGACCGTTTCGTAACGAAAATAGGCGAAGAGGGCAAAGACGGTCCAGGAATTGACATAGTAACGTGGTTCAATCTCGCAACATTTGATAGTACGTTCTTGGAAGCCGGACTCACCACCCTTGTTTGCTTACGTCCATGACGGTGGTGTAAAAGGTCCAAAGCCGCTAAAACGAGGAGCCCTTCTCATATCCAGTTTCTATCACTTTACTGATTTATGGATTAAAACACAGTAATCGGAAGTCTGGCTTTCGGCCAGTCCTTTGATGGGATCAAATCTGGTAAGTGGGCGAGCTTCAAGCACATGTTCTGAGATCATTACTAAAACTGTGCCATCAGGCACGGAACATCCTTGGGTCTCAATTGTGGTCAAGAGTCTTCGATTGGGAGCTTTAGCAGATTCCTTCAAAAGATTCCCTCTGATTGGAGAAATCTTCAAAACCGTGTTTCCCGGCCTTCTCAAAAAGCTGATCGAAGACACGCGTCGACACGAAGCGAACACCATGGACCTTGTTCAGAAGTACGTTGCCCACCTCCAGTCGCCTAGATGTGTTCTTCAAGCTGACGTATCATGAAGACGGATCAACCAAAAGACGGACCGCAAAGACTTTCTGACAAAGATTTTAGAGCATCGACAGACAGACAACCTGTCTGACGTGCAAATTGCAGCTCATTCCTCAGACTTCGTGTATGGCGTTACACAATCTCTAGAAAAGACTTCAAGTTGTTTGGCTAATAATTCACGCAGAATCGCAGGGAGTGAAACAACCGCCACAGCCCTCGCGTGCATTACGTATTACCTTCAAAAGAACCCTGACATCCTGCATACTTTGCAGCAAGAGGTTCGTACCTCATTCGAATCGTACGAGCAGATCAACGACGCTTCGACAGCACCACTTGAATACTTGAAAGCCGTGATACTGGAAGGAATGCGAATGTATCCACCCTTACCTTTCCCACTGCCGCGAGTTGTGCCCTCGGAAGGTGGCGTTGTTGATGGGAATTTCGTCCCTGGAGGCGTAAGTGTGGTTGTTTCCCTTGCCACGTTGTTCCCGTGGATCCGGAGCCCACGAGCATACTGACCTACGGGATGCAGACCATTGTCTCAACCAACCCTCTTGCAGCGTCCATGTCAGCGGGAAACTTCCACGATCCATGGGTATTCGAGCCCAAGAGATGGACGGATACTGAGAATCACGACGTCCTCGACGCCAGCCAGCCATTCTCTCTCGGCAGTAGGAACTGCCTCGGACAAAGGTACGGACAACTGAGATCTCGCGTACGAGGCAGTCTAGCTGACATGAAGTCCACCGCGTAGTCTAGGATGGATGGAAATGCGCACGATCCTTGCCAAGATTCATTACAAATATGACTTGGAGATGGTTGATCAGAGCCTCGATTGGCATGCCCAGTCCCAGATGCACACTCTCTGGCAAAAGCCTAGCATGAAAGTCCTAGTAAAGCCGAGGACTGACTGAAGGCCTGTTTTACTGATATTGAAGAGAAAGATATTGTACAGCTTATTATAAAACGCCGATAACTTGATGAAATTATGAGTATTCAGAAATGAAACTCTTTGTCGCGTTAGTAACAATTACATCGTATGTCAGTAGATAATAATAGAGATATGTATTCATTTTTGATACTCAATAATATTTCGGCTATTCTCATCAAAGCCCGAACATATATCTAGAGACTGAACCCATACATCACCCAACGGTGATTGTCTGACCCTCCGGATCTTGCTCCGGGTTCCAATGACCCACATACCCGTCTCTCCCAGTCAAATAAGTCCCCTGGGCTTGCTCCTCTGCCGAAGCACGAAACACCGCATGCTTCTTGTTGGTCCATTCCAAGCCCTTCCATGTTACGCCCTCAGCGTCAACAAACTCGGCATCCATTTCCGGCCGCAGAAGGTACACAATCGAATATTTGTGCCTCGCCTTCTCGTCCTTATGCGGAATGATGCGATGCAAGCTCGACTCCAGCACGCCCCCGGAGATAAACCGGAGGGCGTCACCGACGTTCACCACCGCGTGGCCTGGCTTGGGTGCTATGTAGTACCATTGCTCTTCGTTCGGCTTCAGAACCTGGAGACCGGCGACCTCGGTGAAGACGATGGAGAGACTGCCAGCATCGGTGTGCGCGATCTGTCCTACTTTGTCCGGTTCCATGTCGGCGAGCGTGTACTTGAGAAGGCCAAGAGCAGTCGGGCAGACCTTGTTCTTGCGGTGATACTGTTGGTACGCCAGGTTGTCTGGGAGTCCTAAGGCCGAGGACAGACGCGTGAGTAGAAGGGTGCTGATATCACGGAAAGTCGAGTTGGCCTGTTTCAGGGGAGCAAGCCGGGACGAGATAGCTTCAGGGCCTGGCATTGAGGCGGCATCGATAACTTTAGAAATGGGATGTTCCATGAGCTGTACCCTGTCAGTCATAATAGCAGGACCGTGAACTACAAATCCTTACCATCAATCCCTCGAACCCATCCTTGACTCCCTCCACAGGCCCATTTCCGTGGCCCGCTGGCTTATATCTAGCAAAACATGTTAGCCTGCGGTTTCAAATTCGGGCTGGTCAAGCTGATCCGTGAATATGAGCTCACCCCAGAACCAGATCTTCATCGTGATCTCTATCCACGAACCACTTATTCTTGGTCTCCTGAGGAAGGTCATAAAAGCTTGTGGCCAGCGTGTACATATTTTGAACGTCTTGCATCACACGCCCGGAGTCGACATCCCGGCAGTCGAGATAGAAAAAGCCCAGATCAGTGCAGGCCTTCAACAGATTCTCTTGGGCATTTTTCTCTCCATCCATGAGACCTTGAAGAGATACAATCCGTAGATCAGCATCTTCTTTAGCAATTTTCTCCGGCAATGCAACTGAAGAAGTCATGATGGAAGTGGGTACAATGATTGCGTGCAGCGATTGATGGACAGGAATAGGATAGATGGAGTCTGAGCAAATCTATTGTTTGGCTGATGATGAGTTAGATAGGACTAGGTAACTGCGATGCCTTATTCAAAACTTGTTGCACACTTGTGAAATCAATGCTGGTAACAATTTCCTAGGCCTTGTCCCGGCCAGGTGAATTTGGCCCGGAGCACTTCCGTTTTGGGAGGTTCCGCTCTACCCTCAGGTCCGGGCACTCGGCCACAACATGCCACTGAGAAGATTTGGCAACAGGACAAAGTCTGACTCCCGGCAGCGACGAAGGAAGCAATTACATAACTAGGTATGGACTATTTGTATTCTTTGAGTTCCTCTACTAAGCTGGAACGGCAGCAAGTGTCCTATAAGGACAAGGAACAATGTGTCTTATCGACGATAACAGTGAGATTCGCTATGCAAGGCTTTAAACAGTGACTTTCCAATCTACTTCTGCAAACCAGTGCTCTGTTAGATGCCACTACTTTGCACTATAAGTCTTAGTGTTGAGCCGTGCCTAGTCTCTGCCGCTATTCGGGCCGGCGCTGTTGACAAGCTCTCAACCCGTCAAGGTCGAAGCTATCGCGAGACACATAACTAGGTATACTGTCACAGAAACTCAGAAAAATCTACTAAAAAAAAATCGAAAAAAATCGAAAACGTCATTATGGAGCCCCTGTCGCTTGCTCGCCTGCTACCCGGTTATCCTCTACTGTAGGTGGGTGATGTCGTTGTTAACTCGTGCACATGCCCCTGTACAGCTTTAGCCAGTCCCTTCACGCAGTGGTAAACGATCAAAGACCGAGCACTAGATATCATACAATGCCGACAACAGTACGTTTGAAATACGGTTGTAATCCTATATAGTAAGAGGGTCATATCACTAGTAGTTTCCCTCTAGGAGGTCGTCCTATACGAGGTCATTCCAAAAAATGCCATTCCACAAGAGATCCATCACCGGCATATAGGAGATTGGGTATTATAAGCTACAGTACGCTCGGATGTCCGCTACGCGGCCATGGCGTCTATGTAGTAGACCACCCGGGCATGGCTCACGAACCTGTAGGCATAAACTACCTAAGTAGTAAGCAATCGGGCTGCCATTAGGTAGGTTCTGTGCGTGAGCAGAGACCGGCTCCGGCTCTGGCCCTACAGTACTGGATCGTGTTTAGTGCGAACCCGTTGACAGGGCAATAATGCATAAAATCTCAGCCAAGAGCTCAATTCCCGGTAGAAGTTGAAGCTCCACATTCTTCCCGGCACCTGCAAGTCACTTTTCACCATCAAAAGACAGAGGCGCGTACAATTTCACTGTCCACATACAACAAACGATCAGCGATGGCATCGCCAGGGACGGAAGCCGCGGACTCTAGCCTGCACTCTGCACAGCGTGCCAGAAGTTGGCGCCTAATATCAGTTCCACGCTCCTCGGGGGTATGGGAGGTTCTTGAACTACCGGAGGCGCTCCACTCATCGGAGACTTTGATATGGTGCGGCTTTGATGAGGATATAGCTTCGACAGTCATCGTACCAGAGTGGGAACGCCAAGCTGCCCTGTTCCCGGAACGCGAGCGAACATTGATGGACGAGGCAATTCAACACATGGAAAACAAAAGCCGGGATGCCGATCCTATGACCGACGAAGAATGGCGAGCCGACTTGAAGAGCCTCGGATTATCGGCAAAGGCCATAGACGGAATTATGCACCCCGTCTTCGAGGATCTCCGCGAAGGAGGAACACCCCTTTTCTGGGCCAAGGACACTGTCAAAGAAGCATACGACTACCTCAACTATCTCTTAAAGAAGGAGGAAAGGCAATTGAGAGAAGGTACCGCTACTTCCTAGCGGGGTAAAAGCTCACATGCATCGCGGGCTTACTCCACATCACATGCATTTGGCTCTGCTGGACCCAATCCAAGTTCACATCCCGAAGCTCCAAGTCGTATGCGAAATGGACTTTTGCCATGATCAGGTTGATCTCGACCAGAGCAAAACTGCAGAAGTTAGATAGGAAGATTAGCTTACAGGGCAAAGTCAGAGAGCTGCAATAGGAGAATTCTACTCACTTCTTGCCGAGGCAACCTCGAAGGCCTAGAGAGAACGGCTGGCTTGCTTCGAGGTTGTCTTTGCGAGCCGGATCTAGCCACCGTTCCGGCTTGAATGTATATGGATCATGGAAATTGTTTTCGTCATGAGTGACAGTCCACGCACTAGTATAAACCTCGACCTTTCGCACGGTGTCAATCAACATCCTCATATAAGAATAATGCATTAAATCACTTACTCCCTGTGGTACCCAGCGTCCATCAATATTGGCACCGGGACAGGTGCGCGGAAATCCTTGTGACCCAGGCGGGTATATTCTTAGTCCCTCGGAGATCACCGCTTGCAAGTATGGAAGTTGTTGTGCAGACATGGCCGTGATCTCATCCCCATCCTTGTATCGGCCGCGAATTTCCTGCTGCAGCCGGTAATAAGCTGCAGGGTTCTTCAGGAGGAAGTATGTGACTGCAGCCAGGAACGTGGCGACTGTCTCTCCACCGGCAATGCTAAGGCGAGCTCCTGTCAGCCAACTTTCGGTAGACACAGATATATCAGACACTTACACCAGTGTGGATGCATGAGCAGTCATTTCTTCCTGGCTGACTTCGCCGCTCTTGACCTTTTCTGAAATGTTCCTCAAGAAGTCCTCCCGCCCTGACGTGGCGTTTAGTCTCCTGTTGCAACGTTAGCTAACCAGGTGCGCAAGAAGGGGTCTCGTTACTCGCCTCGCCACTTTTTCCCGGCTATAGCCTGAATGGCGGTCACGCACGGAAACGGTTAAACGAGGCAGACAACAGCGTCCGATAGCCGCGATCAACGGGTAGCGACGCAAGTTGTCCAACACGGTGACGAAGAACAAATGTTTGACAATCATCTCGGACCAGAAATGCGGTTTTCCTTGAGAATTAAAGATCAGCTTTTGACTGCCAGTTTCGTGTTTGAGGTCGTTTTACCATTCTCGACACAGTGAAAGGTTTCCCCGAAAGCCATTTCACCAAGGATGTCAAATGCGATCATTTCGAACCATTTGGTCATGTTGAGCCCCTTTTCAGTCGCGCCATCCGCACCAAGACGTTGGACGAAACCGTCTACACATCGCCTAACGATGCTTTCCTGCTGTACTAGGGCTTTTGTTGAGAATGCGGCTGATAGCGACTTTTTCATTTGGGCATGCTTCCTGGGGTCTCTCTCGCTGCCGATGCAGAGAGAATCGAAGCCGGACCCGTACATGTCGTAAAACTCGCTTTTCGTCATTATCTGCCTACCCCCGGTGGCATGGCCGTAAATGTCCCTCCAGGATTGTACCGACGCGAAAGACAGCTCATTGGGAGAGATCCTGACTACTGGACCTTGTGAAGAGTCAATATTCTACTCTTTCCCAGAAAGCAAAAACAGACCCACCAAGTCTTTGATGCTGATCTTGAATCGCCAGGTGGAATTTCCCGGTCATAGAGTGATAGATTCTCCATATCTGTAAGATAGCTTAGATCCAACCGTATTCTGGGAAGCATTGATGACTACTTTGACTCACCAGCGATGATCGAGCCAACAACGGGCCTGGAAAACTGGCCAAAGGGTGGAAGAAAATGTTATATATGATATGATAGCCTGTATATGCTACGCACTATTCAAACGTGTTAGAACATGACCAATATGGCAATGAGAGCCGTGCATTTGGTGGACTTACACATGCCAGGATCACGATGGCAACGGCAGAGGAATATTCCCGCGCCAGTCCCAGGGATGAAGGCATTCCGATGATAGCCATATTCGTGATGCTGGATAATTGAGCATGACTTTGCGTTGGCTTGCACAGTCTGTGGCTCAAGTTGACTGGTTGTTGGCTGCAGCGAAGCTACCACAACCCTGTCTTTGCCTCGGGGTCTGGACGAAAGCGGAATAACACCGACATTTAACGACTCAGGTAGACTACTCTACGGTACCTATCTCACCGGAGGACATTTGCATGCGCCAAAATCCAGCAAAAGGAACGGAACAGCCAATCATAAGTGCTGGAGTGTGTATTCATAAAGTTATCATTTGAACCTGAATGTAATTGACATAACCTGCAAGGTAAGACACAGAGTCCAATTCGAACGTCATGGCGCAGGTTGCATATCGACGCGCCGAGGTCTTCCCACTGACTCTCGTAGTGGGAACCGGCTCTCCCCTGTGAGAACGGCAGGATCCCAGCCACAGGACTCCTTAAGTTTTGGCTCTGTTTTCCTACCCGGTATATGAGTTCAATTCTGGTACCTAGGTAGTGAGATGAATATCAATATAGACACGTTCATTTTGAGCTCCTAGGCGCATTCGAAGTCCTCACGGCATCACGCATGAAACCTTACGTGCAGTTTTGAGGCGGCATCCTTCCTAACCAAGACGCCCGCCCGGAGTGTTGCCGTTTAGCGCCTTGGTCGCCGTCCAAAAACACAAGAGAATGCTAATATCTCAGCAGCAAAAAGCCTAGACTAGCTGCCAAACAGCTGCCATCGTTACGCACAAGACAATATCAATCATTGGGGAAGCCTTTACAATGCTAGTGGAAAAGATTCAGATGGTGCCACCAACGTTTGGTGTCAAGCCAACGCTTGGTGTTAAGCCACGACATGTTCAAACCACGATCAATTATTACAGAGATCCTGGCGACGGAACAGAACATGCCCCGAGTATTGCAGGCAAGAGAAGCACGTTCAATCAACCCTCTATTGAGCTGGACACCCTCGTCACCGACATCACTGGAAGCGAGGATCAGTTCACACTCGACAGTCACGGGTTCCAACTCGTTGACAGTGTGAGCCGTATGAAAGTGTTTGACAATGACGACCGCATCAAGGAGGAGTATTATCCTGAAGTAGAGCAACTGGTCCGTGAGGTGTAAGTGCTTGGAAATGCACACCGGTTTCTACAGCTGGCATGACAGCATCAGGCTGACATGTTGCATCTAGGACCGGCGCTTCACGACTTCATGTCTTTGACCACACCATTCGGCGACCGAACCCCACGGCTGCAGACTCGGACGACGAGCGGCGACCAGTGAAGCGGGCCCATATCGACCAGTCGGAATGGGCCGCGAGGCAACACGTCACCCGCCATCTCGGCGAGGATGCCCCTCGTCTGTTAGAGTCTCGTTTCCAGATCATCAATGTGTGGCGCCCGATCAAGACCATCCACAAGGACCCATTGGCAGTCTGCGACTCGCACTCGGTACCGGACGAGGATATCCTCCCAGTCAAGCTGATTCATCCCGGCTGGGTGGGAGAGCCGTGTACGATCCTGCCCAACAAGAACCATCGCTGGTACTACAAGAGCCAGCAGACTCCGGAGCAGGTGATGCTGATCAAATGCTACGACTGGAAGACTGATGGGCGTGCTCGGAGGGTCCCACACGCCGCTTTTACCGACCCTGAAATGGTCGACAAGGATCCGAGACATAGTATCGAGGTCAGGGTGCTCGTCTTTCACGAGGATGATGTGAATAGGAGCTGATAATCAGCATAAACCATTGACTTCTACTAAGCGAGTGTTTTGCAACTTGAACCCGGCGAGTGCTGTACGCGAGTAACGTGGTGACCTCAATGACCCACAGAGAGTGCGGCACATTCTTACCAATAGCATTGAAGCAATCATGTGTGTCTCGGGAGTGTCCAGATGAAGGAAAATAGTTTCCTTGTCTTACCTATTACACCCGGTGTAACAATATAGGTCAAGCGTGGCAAGTGGACTCCCACCTCCGAGAGATCATGACATTGCTGTTATGCAGCACTATAAGATCAATTCAAGAGATATGGAGCTCATCAACTCTGTCGGTCTGAAAATACTCAAGTAATTGTGGATCACCGTCTGCGGTTATAGATCGCAATCCCAAAATGGACTGAAGCCTTGGTGAAGCTGAGATCCTCCGACTGAACAGCTAGAGCGCGAGGAAGAACGCGGTTCGTCGCCCAGTGATAGCAGCAGCCTTCTGGAAAGCTAATCCGATATGTGTGAATGGGGCCTCAAAAGGGTCTTGACAAAGAGTCGAGGTGCTTTGACAGCCTCACGACGGGGGCATCAAAAGCTCGCCAGAATATGTCCGCAACCCAAGTCGTTGCCGCAAATGTAAGCAAACTCCCCACAGTAATGTGCTTTTCATCGTGGTGTACTTTGCCGATTTTGTTTGGATGTATGTGGACAGGCCAACTATGGGATTATTACATATGCTGCAGTCGAGTCTCACGAGATGAGTGAGGTAGTTAGCCTAAAATAGTATCAATTGAAATGTGCCTACTCCCATGTCTGCGACGGCAAATTGAAAACATCTCAAGATCAAGGGTGCTCAATGGTAACGATGACCAGGCAACAGTCGGAAGCCATAAACAGCCGAGGTTGGAGTTTTCAAGAGACTGTCCTCACCAGCCTCGAATTGTTCTACACCTCATCTAGCTTGTTGTGGAAGTGCGAAAGGGAAAATATCTGGGTACAATCTCAGTCCGTTGAAACCGACCTCACCGGACGAACAGAGGCAGGAACAACAGGCACAGGTATCGCGAGTGTCCATTCCATGAGACACACGACACGTTACATGTTCTCGGTGGTCCAGGATGAACACCTGAAATGGCGATTATGGAGAATAATACTGGGGTTGTACACGGCTCGGAACCTGACAAATCCGTACTACAAGCTCCCAGCACTGGCAGAAATCGCGCAAAGATATTTCCATTGATTCCACAGGTGCCGAATACTTGGCGGGTCTGTGTAAGCCAAACTTGCGGCAACACCTTATGTGGAAGCATCTTCGCGCCCTCGCAGTGATCGCCGTTCAAGACAGAGGAAATCCTATGTGGAAACAACGAGTGTAGGGCACCGTCTTGGTCTTGGGCTGCTGTCGATGGGTCAATTTTCTCTGAATGTATTGATCCCATCCCCAGATCGAACGCGTCCTCTAAGTACACATGGCTAACTGATGTTGTTGAGTACCCTGCACCAGTACTGATCAGCCCCCAGAATCCATTTCGTGGAGTCTTTAGAATGTCCGCTGAGCTTCAACTTCGAGTCCCTATCGAGATGTTCAACATCCATGAATATTCACATGGGGAAATGTCTTCTCCATAAGCCCATCTAACGGCGGGTCTCATCATAGGTCGTTGTGAGTTGATGAATTTACCGAAACAGCGAAATGGAAGGAAAGAGAGACAGAGCCATTGTTTTGCCTGCACCTTCTAGCTGACAACGATAAAGTCGAATCGGTCCATAAGTAAAGTCGCCAGTGTTTTCATTGTCCAGCATTATGACCGGGCCATGGGCGTCGCCACACATATATTCGGATCGGGCCGGCCCAGATCTTTGGAAAGTCGACATCACGATCAATTGTTTCCTTGGCCACAGAAATAATCATCATTTTTTGATCATTTGGTGATCATTGTACCACATATCCGCAAGGCACAGTAAATCCAGTGAAATCATGCACATCCGGGATCTTTGGTTGTTCAACGACAAATTTGTGCGTCGGGAAGGAGACGGGTAAAGGTTTGTTCAACCCAGCACCAGATTTGTGCGCGTAGGAATCTGAATTGAGGTTACTAGCGGGACTGTTTGTACCGTATTCACTACCATGTGTTACCAGCCCGCCAATGATCGTTTCTATCTTCCCAATTTGAACAGGTGCATGTAGCTAGGCGAATATGTGCGAGTGTCTCACCACGCTATTGTTGAACAGCAAAATTCGTGTCTCCACAGCCTTAAGATTTTCACAGGTGGGACAGTCAAAGTGCCTGATCTCAATCAATGCAGCCGGCCGTCTGAAAGTTTCTGTGTTTCTCTGGGATTACGGCACTTGTGCATGAGATTTAGCTATACTCCAGGCTAGTCGGCAGTGTGATATTAGAGTCACCCAGACTGCGCCTAATGCAAGTGGTGCTAAGATAGAGCAGCAACTCACTCCAATCTCAACAGCGCTATGAAGGACTAGAGCCATACAGTCTTGGAAAATATTGCATGAGATTTTAACAATATCTGATAAATTTCGAAACAGTGCTCCCTAGAAGAGTTAGGGGTGGCACTAAGAGGCACCGCTCTGCCGATAATACATTGGTGATGCGCAGAAGGCGTGATATTGGAAAATATACTGGGGCGCAATAGCATTTTGTTTTTCTGCACAATTAATTGCCGGTTTCTGTACACAGGTACCTATATATTGGCATGGGTCATTGGGAACTGATTTGTCCTCCTTGTACCCGTGTAAAACAACGTGTTCCCGACCAACACAGCCTCAACTTCTTATCTCAGTATTGAAAGGCCCCTTGTCAGCCAATTCTTCCCCAGCTTCTCTCTCCCAAACCGACCAACACACTGCATAATGTCTGACATCGAATTGTCTGACGTTGTGTCCCCTCCCCAGATGGTGGAGGCTGCTGCTGCTGCTCTTCCTCCCAGCACAGTCCCCTCGTCTGTTTGTGTTGCCAGCCTCAGCAGCACAGCATCCAACACCACATCTAACTCAACACCCGATACCACACCAAATACTACACCCAACACGATTTCCAAGACAGCATCCAATGTCGACCTGCCTCTCGACAGCGAGGCTGAGAACGCCGCACGCTATACGGAGACGGAGCATTCTCTAACCTTTTGCAGCGCCATAAGACTCTACTACCCAGCTGTCTTGTGGGCACTTGTAGTCAACCTCGCAACGCTCTGCCAAGGGCTGGATGGGCAGGTCATCGGCGCCCTCGTCGGCATAGAGCCATTCAAGCATCACTTCGGCGTCGAGTACCAAGGCGACTACATCATTGAAGCACAATGGCTCGGTGCTTTCAACTATGCCAACAAGGTTGGCTCCATCATTGGCGCCTTCTGCGCCGGAATGGCCTATGACCGCCTCGGCCTCCGAAGAGTAATCGCCCTGAGCTCAGCGCTCTCCATCGGCTTCGTCTTCGTCGAGTTCTTTGCGTCGCACCCGGCGCAACTGGTCGTCGGCATCCTGCTCAACGGCTGCGTCATCTCCTTCTTCACGGTCTGCGCCACAGCCTACGTGGGCGAGGTCTGCCCCGTCGTGCTTCGCGGGTTTGCCGCCTCGGCCATCAACATGCTCCTGGTCGCGGGCCAGCTCATGGGCTCCGGCATCCTGAAGGTTGCCAACGGCATTACTTCAGAATGGGCCTATAAGTTCCCCATCGCCAGCCAGTGGCCACTCCCCGTGATCATGCTCCTCTTCACGCTCGGTAAGTTCTTGCCAGATCCACCATACTGGCTTTGCAAGCGCGGAGATTACAAGGCCGCAGAACACTCCCTCAGTCGTCTCGCGGCGGCCGACGTCGACCCTGCCCTCAAGCTGAGCTTTGTCCGGGAGACCCTCCGCATCGAGGACGAGGCAAAGCAAGGCGCCAAGCCCAAGATGTCTGAGTGTTTCAAAGGCACCGATCTGCGGCGCCTCATCATCTGCCTCATGGTCTACGCGATCCAAGCCCTCGTCGGCGCCGTCGTCTTCCACGACTTCGCCGTCTACTTCTTCGAGCTGTCCGGTCTCACCGCCGACAACGCCTTCACCATGAACGTCGGCGTCAACGCCATTGGTTTCATCGGTTCCTGCCTCGCATGGTGGTTTCTCCAGTTCCTCGGCCGTCGTGACGCCTACCTCTGGGGCTGCATCATCCTGGCCCTCCTGCAGGGTCTCATCGGGATCTTGGACCTCATCCCCCGCCCTTCAACCGGCACGGCCCCGTCATCGTGGGGACAGAGCGCGGTAATCGTTACGTGCAACCTCATCTACGACATCACCATCGGCCCCTACGGCTTCGTCCTCATGTCCGAGGTGTCCTCGGCTCGCCTGCGAGGCTTCAACATCGGCCTCTCCTCCGCCTTCTACCAGATCTGTGCCATCACCTTGGCCGTTGGGGTCCCGTTCCTGATCAACCAGGACCAAGCCAACCTCGGCGGCAAGATTGGATTCATCTTTGCGGGCATCGGCGGCTTGTGCGCGCTATTCTGCTTCCTGTGTCTCCCTGAGACCAAGGGACGCACTTTCGAAGAGCTGGACCACATGTTCAATATTGGTTTGCATTCGAGAAAGTTCAAGGGTTTCAAGATTCAACACCACGTTGAGAAGGCTGAGGCTGAGGGCCAGAGTGCGGAGAAGACTGCGAAGAACAGCGAGACGGACCTGTCAGTTGCGCCATAAGCTTTCGCTGCAACGTGATCAGTATGAATGTGATGGGTGTTTATTGCGGACTCAGAATTGGATCAGACTTGATTGAAGGGATGCTTGAACTTGGATGCACAGGACTATGAAGGGAAGTATGGTCTTGAGACGAGCTAGGATCGTGCTACACTAGATTGGTGTTTTAGACGGGTTTTCTATACCGAGTATTTTGAGATGACCCACTGCAGATAGAAACAACAAGAGTGTGGTCTAGAGTTAGCTTAATTTCATCCATCACACAAAAAGGCTTCCAACTCATTGTCAAGGTGAAAAGCGACGTGGTCTTTTTTTTTTTCGTCTTTGAATAACAGTAATTACATAAATCGCGTTCTCTGGCAAACCAAGACGTACATTCCAAGCTCCAATCTGGGGTACCAGAGCGCGGGATGATGTGGCAGCAGGCTTGGACATCCGTCTGTGCTGTGCTCGACCCGAATATCTTGTCCAAGGCCGGCTGCCCCAAGATCAGTGACCTCATGACTTCATTGTTCGATTAATCAGGGATAACTGCCTGGAAGATGGTCATGTGGACAACACCGTGGTGTCAGTTTCGAAGTTTGTCTCGCCCAGGACCGAATTGAAAGATGACATCGGTTGAAAGGGACTTGAAAAAGGCCACATAACAAGATGGGGAGTTTTGACCTTCTGTGTAAGCAGATGTGTCATGACTTCTACGACCATGCTGTGGGCGTTCCGACAGTGACATCGTCTCGTATTATGGTCTAGTCGGTGAATGTGACCGGCATCTTGTCTCGAGCTGAGGGTGAAAGGTTCCGCCAGACAGGGGCAGGGTCCACGGTACACGTCCAACAGCACTGAGTAAGGCGGTGAGCTCGTGGCTAGGAGTTGGGATGATACTCTAGCGGGCATACTCATTCTGCACCTGTTGTTCGGGACAAGGTCGACGCATCCTCAGGAGACGCTGCAGGTTCCCTCCATGCCCCACTAGACGTGTCAAAATACGTCCCGCGAATGTGCTTCGTATCAATGCTCCTACACTACCGTCTCATTGCACATTTATGCAGCATTTGTTGAACCTTATTCCAAGCATACAGTGCAGGTTCAATGACTCAAGGACTCAGACCACACACCCAGATTCGTGATGTGGAGGTAGCTCCTTGAAGGCTTCAAGAATATGTAGGTATCCAATTGAAGCCAAAAAGATGTCCATCTCAGTGGTAATATGTGATTGGTGCCGGCTGGGCAGAAGACTGAACCAGCTGGTCATCCGGCCTCGCTCCTCTCGTCCAGCTGGAGAGTGCAAGAACAAGTCTATAGTTAGTACAAGCACTCAAGATATCAAGTACTCCAGGCGTTGGAGGCGTCTGTGCTTGCGTAAATTTAGACCAGGGACCCATAGAACAGTCTCCGACTTTCCAGAAGCCTTAAGTCGTGATCAGCCAGCTCCACAACAAAGACACGCTTAAGCCAGCGTGTTATTAATGTGTACCTTAAATAAAGCGCGATGGCGATTGCCTGATGCCGAGTTGCCGAGCAAGACGGAAAATAGGGCAGAAGATCACAATATATCCCTTTGCGGACCCGGTGTAGTCTGGCAACAATCAACGTTGGACGACAGCTGAGTTGTTCGCCGTGGTTCGTGTCTGTCGCAAAGAGAAACGCGTTGGTGAAGAGCGCGGGATTTGCGAACAGGAGCCGAGTAACAATTGTGGAGAAAACAAACTTCATGCGGTTGGGCTGAGTCCCCCGACCGACTCCCGAGCTCCGTTTCGGGTCCAGGACATGCTGTACAACAACAGTGGTCCTCTGCGGCCAGCCAACAGCCCTCATGTCGTCCACTGAGAAGGGGAGAAAGCACCTTTTCCCCCGCGCCAACACGAGCACTTCCCCCCTGACCCCACGACTCGTCTGTGGCCTCGATCTTAACCCCATTCATGCGGCAGTGCGGAATGCCAGCATGCTGCATATGTTAGCTGGCGGTAGATCTCCGAGTAGGGCGGGTTGGTTGAAATTCCCCGCAAAAACGGGCCGCCCCTGAACCCTGTGGGCCGGGGACGCTCTTGGGACTGCTTGGGCCGACGGAACGTTGTGATGTCAGCCCAGCCACTTGTTCTATACGAAGAAGGCGTGTAGCAATGACGAAGTTACAAGGCCTTGATATCATACGTTGGCAAATGTTGGCAGTATCCAACATGAATAATTACACTGCTGGCTGAGGCACATTCTCCACGAATTTGTGTTGTCAGGACTGCTGGAGATGTTTCTGACGTATTAGGCGTCAGTTAAAGAAGCTGATTTGCTGGCAAACTATCAGTCACGGCCAACTGCCGGAGCGACAATTGGTGTACCAAAAACAGAATGCCAGATCGGCGCGAAGGGGTATAATACAACAACTCGGTGAAAAAGACGCAGCTTTCAGATGACAGACAGTTGCAGTAAGGGGAACCAATCCGAGGGGCCAGCATTAAGGTTGGGAACAAGCATGACGATTGGTCCCAGGACAAACAAGTCGGAGCCCCCGGACCATGCTGGCCAGCAACGTGACAACGACCTCAGCCGGATCCACCAGTGACTATCATTTCCCTTCTTCGATGTTGCCGTCCTCGTATTCCAATTGCAGTTGGGAGACAAGTGCATCTGCAGCGTAACATGGCGACCATAAATATCACCACAACTTCCGCTATTCATTCCTAGATTGGTTCAGCATCAGCATCCTCACACCTCACACTTCACACCACAACTCAACACCACCTCCAACTCTCTCCACCAACCACCCAAACCCCAACAACCATCAAGATGCAGTTCTCCGCCATCCTCGCCCTCGCTGCCGCCTCCGTGGCCAGCGCCGATGTCGTCTTCAAGGTCTCCGACTTCTCCGCCTCGTGCGTTCCCCACAGCGCTCAGTGCATGTAAGTTGTTCCCCGCCATCTGCCATGCCAGATTCACGCACTTACACACACATCTTCCAGCTACGAGTTCGGTCTCCTCCAGCCCGGCACCATGCAGACCGAGCCCCAGAAGTGCCGTGCTCAGGTCACCGGCTCCGACGGCACCCTGCCCGCCATCACCGAGGGCACCTGCGAGCAGACCTCCCGCACCTGGACCGTCACCAAGGCCGACGGCGGCCTCGTCCTCGAGGTCTCCCAGCAGGTCACCCCCAGCTCCAACCAGACCGGCAAGCACACCATCCCCGCCAGCGAGCTCGAGATGGAGCAGACCGGCGCTTCCATCCAGCAGAAGTACACCGGCGCCAAGGACTTCGACCTGGTGTAAATCCAGTCGCCTCCGGCACATTTTTTTGCGAGGAACCAGCATGGAAAGCCTTTTGTAATCACTTGATTGGATGTACATACTTTGCCAATCGGCAACACTCCTCCGGGCTGTATCTAGACCTTAAAACATGAAGAGTCAATCAAAAGATGATTGGGGCTTGTGCCTCTACTCCTCACGAAACCTGTCCGTCACTTGACCGCATGAAGATCGATGCCGGAAATTGTGAAGTTTGAATTGGAAAATGCCTTGCCACTCATGGGCATCCGGACGGATCAGGGTGGCATGGGGCTACTTTGCTTTGTCCAGGTGAACAGACATGTTTTCGACCGCGGGACTATTATCACCTGGTTGTTTGTTTTTCCAATAGACCGACCTCCCGCGCATAGTGCTTACTTATTGAGCATTCTCTGTTAAAACCCTCAGTTCTCAGATACTGTACTCTAGATTAGACACAAGCCCAGTGACCCCTCTTAGGTGGTCATCGACGAAATGCCCTAGACTAGTTGACTTTCCTCCGCGACACGTAGGGACGAGACACGGAGGTTTTGGGGAAGGAGGAGCACCATATAGAGTAGAGACGAGACATATGAAGGGCTAGACTACGAAAGGCGTTATTTGATACGGCCTGCGTACAAGGCTAAGCTTGAAAGAAGTATATTGCATTAGTGAATGGGCAGAAAGACTGGTTTACCATCGTGTTACCGGTTTGAAACAGCAGCCGAAAGTACCGCAGGCTGCCGTACTTATCCGAACAGCTTATTTGTAGGGGGGGCTATTACAACTAATTAAGTAACCCTCGCTTTTATGGACAATTTTTACAGCGAGCAACGATGTATTTACTAAACTTCCGGGTCCACTATGTAGCAAAAAGACGACGCAGTCAATGGTAATTTCCTTGAACCACTGCCTGATACCGTCTCGTGGCAGTCTCCTGCTACCAATAGAGACATCAGCAAACAAAAAAAAAACATCAATTCACCTTATGGTACTACTTCGCTAGTGTTTATTCCAAATGAGTCACGTTCTGTTTTGTGAGCATCCGTGCTTGTACTTATGAATGCACTATCTACCTAGGCACCTATGGCTCTGCCGCCACTGCAATCGACTGCAGACCGCCCATGAGTCTAGTTGTTAGCTGAGAGGTCAGAGCAGGTTCCGATCAAACCCCTAGCGCCCTTCTCTCGGTAGCTATCTCGAATGAATTCCTCCATTTATATGGTCACGCACTGCAGCGATCAGAAAGCAGTTTGATTTTCCTTCACCCAACGTCTTGTCCGACCGCAAGGGATCTCAACCATCGCAACCTCCGTTGCCGCACATGCCCAGTCACCAAAGGCGGAACTCAAGCATGGATTCTACAGCACAGAATGTATTGAACAGAGCGATACAGTCCACAGCAATGCACCTGGATGAGACCCGCTCCAGTCAAGACAACGACGCGCCGGTCACGATTCGCGAGCAAGAACCAGTCCATGACGCGGACGGTGTCTACTAATTCGTCTACCGGCTCTTGGCTCTCCCACCTGAGATCCTAACAGTGGTCTATTTGTTTGCCTGCGACGGATACCCTAAAATCAAAGTTCCTGGCTCGGTACCAAATGGCATCATCAGCCTCATGCTTGCGTTGAAGGACCCGCGGTTGAGGTCGAAGACTGTGAAGGCTGTCTGGCAGACTTGCTCCATTGAGTGGGATGGTAGCCTCGATTCGAAGGCGTGGCAGATGTTCAAGAAGACGGTCATGCCTCACATCCGCTGCCTTACCATCAACTTCACATTGACTTATGAGACCTGGTTCGAAGAAGATAGCGAGATACGCCAGACTCTAGCATGGATGTGGAACAGGGGCAAACCTGGTAATCGAGCGCGATACCTTTGGTGTCTGGAAGAGCTGCACCTTGTCGGACTCAAATACCCAGACTCGTTCGGTTTCGCTGACTGGGGTTGGTACGTTTGGGAAGAGTATCGTCTTCCAGGATGCAAGAATTGGTCCGAACACTTCGCACTCACGAGGCTCAAAAAGGATGGAATCAAAATGAGTGTCGAACAGAAGAACGGCCGCCGTCGGATTTTATCCGTTGAAGGGCCACCCGAGGTTCGCGCGTTATTTAAACAATTCTCTGGCGTGACAATCCTATAGTTATCTACCTGGTTTTGCATGGACTCTACGAACCAGTCCCAGCGGTACTCAGGAATCACGAGCGTGTTTCCTCAAAAGAGGGCTGCGGACTGGGACGTCGATCAGGCGGTCCCGATCGCCTGCGTGCTGAGCCTGCGGTTTGCGAGAAGAGGGCTTGCGATCATGTGTCCGGCTATTCGGCGCTGACTTCGCGGTGGGCATAAATCATTTGACAGCTTATCATGCCCATGGACGCGCGCTTGTATGGGGTAGCTAAGCCGCCCAATATATCATATTTGCACGTCATGCGCGCCCTTGTGCAATCCTTGGCCTTGGCTTTTAATAGTGCCCAGGATACGACGTCGACAACAATACCGGACGAACACCCGTACCCACGTGCACGAACCTGAAACGAATCTGCTCGTGAGCCAACGGGAGCTCGCCGTCGCATTCCTAAATCAGCCCGACAAGGCGATCCGCGCTCTTGGTCGGTGGGCTGCCCGTGGGGCTGCCCAGCCTGCCCGCGCCCCTGAACAATTCGCCTTACTCGCTCCTGCACACGATATCGTAGTAAGGCTGCGGCTGAGGTCCCCACGAGATCCAGACTTCTGGAAAGTGATAAGCCTCCGTGGCAGGGTTGGCGAGAGTATATAGATCGCCAGGCTGTCCCGTCTTTCTTTAGAAGAAGGTTCATCAGTTTAAAACTCGAACACGACGCTTTCATTCATTTTTACATCAAGCACTGTCATTTTCTCCGAAAGATTACTAGATTCATTCAAAGATCGACCATCTACTGATTCAGACGTCTTCACCCGACTCAGCAACAAACACTCATCTCGATCCTCTCGCAGTCACAGCTCCAGCCGCAAACATGCAGTTCCTCACCACCGCACTTTCCATTCTGTCGCTCTCCGGCGCTGCCCTCGGCTGGTATGTCTCATTGATTCTCCTTGCTCTCTCCTGATCGCCAGCACCCTGATGGTCCGATCCCCCACGTCCCGATGATCTGGGACACCGGCCGACGGGGTTATGCAAGTCATGACTCGATCCTGCCCGCGTAATTTCAGCAGACCATGCCGGGCTCCCGATGGGCTCTCTCTCGTACACGCCAGATGTGGCATTTGAAGACCAAGCCGCTGATCTCTTACCGCCTACAGCACCCGCTACACCGTCAACTTCCAGTCGGCCGAGGCCGCCACCGTCGCCGACCAGGCCAAGTTCAACTCGGCCTGCAACGACATCAAGACCACCATCGCCGACTTCAGCGCGGGCAACGAGAACATTTACGGCTCGGACTTCACAAACCGATTCACTGGCTGCGACGCCTCCAAGTGCTACTGCTCCGTCACCGCGTGGAGGTACCACGAGTGGCAGACGACGGAGAACAAGTACGAGCTTGGCGCTTGGGAGATCAAGAACGACTGGACCCCAATCGACAGCAAGACTGTCCACTGTTAGATGGGCTCTGTCGATGGTATGACAGGCCGTTGGGACTGGATTGCGAAGTTTTCTTCAATGTAGATACAAAGCTTAACATGATTTCTGTACATATGAACACCATGATATATAAGGGTCTTTTAGGACAAACTCTACTGCCTTGATGCATGCAGTGTATTTGACATCCGTCAATGCTTGCCGGTCCATTTACGCGCAAACACGACAAAAATTGATCTCCGTCTTGCCAACCTGCGCGCCTAGACCATCTGCAGTTGACAACCATCATCTTTGTAGTCTTCATATCCCCTGGTTCTCCAGAAGCTAGCCCACCATCTAAGTTCCATGGATCGTGTCTAGATCACAGTGTGCACATGTAAGTGGTATTGAGTCCACCTCACATCTTCAAAAAGAAGAAAACAAACACTGCAAGCGGGAAGTGCAATCGCAACAGCATACGGCAGTCTCTGGCCATGGCATTGCAGACCTTATGATTTGTACATAGGTACCTTTTATTCAAAAATTCCATGTCCTCTCACATCTGTATCCACGTCACTCTTGTTCTGTGACATGGAGATTCGATTCTCGGCATAGCTCTTGCACTACTTCGATCTGAAGAGTGATCAAGCGATGTCACGCTGCAGTCGCCGTTATCGACTGCGACTTCTTCAGTGAATGGCATAATTTCGAAGGCTTCAGTATGAAAAACCTCTCAGCTGGATTTCTATATAAGCCTTTCTTTGCTGGCAGGCAAGATGGGATCAAGTAACAATTCCTACACCAACAACAAAGATTTACAGACTCAACAATTCATTAATTACTTGATTCTACGCAAGAGACAACCGAGAACATGACTTCAACAACTCATCCAAGACACCTCGACACGACCAGTCAATCTGAGCCTGAGTGCGACTCGTTCCCTCTGGAGGCAGCACTCCGTCTTCCCGACACATTCGAGCTGCTCACACATCTCAAACTCATCGACGCAATCATTTATCTGAAGACCGCTGTCGATGAATATGGGGAAATGAATGGAATGAAACCTGGCAAGGCCTGGGACCAGTTCTGCCGCGCGGCCGCTGTCAAGTTTCTCGATTGGTCCGAGAACGTTGACGTTTCCGAGAAGACCATACTCACTCCGCCACTTGACATCCTCATGATTTGGCACTCATACATGCTGAACACTAAAGAGTACGTAAAGTTTCAGAATGAAGCATTTCGAGGCCGGATGGCTGGTAAGGGCATTGATTGGCAAGACTTGGTAAGATATCGTTTCTGGCACATCCGTTGAAGCTGTCACAATCTGAACTTTACTCGCTAACCCTCCATTCTCATTCCAGAAACGCAAGCTGGATTTCGACTATGATGGCATAACCGACATCCTAGCATCATGGGATGTTTCTGACAAGACACGCACTCCGGAACCCGAGAGCCTGCCTACTCCTACCAACTTCGACATGGTTGCCGCGGTGCAGAGACAGCTCAAATTCGCGGAGAAAGCGCACAACGCGGAGTGGCGCCGACCGGAGATCCTGAACAACTTCCTGGGCTCGGCGATCGGTAGATACAAGGAGTTCTTCACACTAATCGCGGAAAATCCAGGTGTCGGCTTAGCTCCAACGTTGGCCATTGACCTTGTCTGGTGAGTCGTCTCATCAACATCGATAAAGGATAGTATATCTCGGGAAAGATTAACTAACAAGTATTACAGGCACACTCATCAGCTCTCACCTGAGAGGTACCGTGCCTATTCTCGGCACATGACCAACGGCCGATTCGTTCACCACGACGACAACATCAACGAGTCCTCCCTCCAAGAAGCAAGTCACAATGCCGAGAAGCTATACTACTCCAAGTACGGCGTCCCGTACAAGCATTCTATATGCTTTGGGGACCCGACCTCCCGCAATGGCCCCGAAGGCAAAGCCGGCATCACGGTCAAGCCCACAGAGCCATCCAGTTGTTCTTCTCGTTGCTCCACTGCATGCTCTTCTAAATGCGGCTCTGCGTGCTCCACTGCATGCCGCTCCGGGTGCCAGACTTACTGCCGCGGGGGAATGTGCGTGAACCAGTGTAGGGCGGCATGCGGATATGTGTGCGGCGCCTGCGATACCAAGAGTGATTAAACTAGATACCGTCCCGATGGTTCACAACTAGTGTTTAGCCCACACCTGCGCCTAGTCAGCTACCATCAATGAAGAAAACAATGTTCTACAACTTGATCTTTTCACGTTTGAAATATGTCGTCAACATCAATGGGAACATTGCATGTGACTTTGTCAACATGCAGGTCCGATTGCTGCAATTCATAGCCCCAAACGTAATTAATCCGTGCCTTGCTCAGTCCCGGAGCACATGGAACGTCGAGCCTCCACAGCGGCATTCGCATCTAAGGATCAGGTGTGATAGAACATGATTTACGTGGCGGTTCACTAGGAAACACAACTTGAATTTATCATGCGGAGTGGGTAGTATCTGCAAAAAAAGCCTCATTTGGTCATACCGTCCTCATTTTGTTCAAACATCGCGTCTTTCAGTGTTTCTCAGGTAAGCTCGTTCAAATTCCCACTACCTAGGCAGTTTTTGAACTGGTATAGGCGGCCAGATATCCCCTACCTTGGATTGGCTGTGGTGTTTCTCCGAAAACACTTCGCATGTAGGCAAAGCCCGAATCAAGATCATGACATCAAATCCCGTCTGGTCAGTGCCTTCGGATTTTGCCACACTAATATCAGGAAATGAAACCGTTGGTAACAGAATCCTT
Source organism: Diaporthe sp. PMI_573 (assembly GCA_021399435.1). Taxonomy (NCBI): domain Eukaryota; kingdom Fungi; phylum Ascomycota; class Sordariomycetes; order Diaporthales; family Diaporthaceae; genus Diaporthe; species Diaporthe sp. PMI_573. The sequence continues at coordinate 628,154 of JAJTUP010000030.1, read as the reverse complement.
CTTCATATCATAAGATGTCGGTGTATTACAATCAGGGAAAGAAACACATTCTCCATAATACGTGATGCTTAAGAAAATGCAAGACATCATCAACGCCGGTTAGTATGGATAAAAACGGCGGTGGAGGGAAACGGTTTCTGTTCTTCTATTTAGTTCAGGTGACGCATCAAATGCCGATATTATGATGCCTCTAACTACCTCCTATCAATTCTCAGTCTGCTTGCAGGCCCGCTGGGGCTGCTCATGCCAGTGGCAGACAATATGCGTCGAATATTGACCGCTTCTCCCGGATCAACTTACCGGTCTCGACCATTCAATTTTATTTGGAATTTGATGTTATCGGTACTGTTTGAAATCACATGGGCGTCCGTAGCATGAAAATGACACCTGTATCCACTTGATAGATTTTGTTTCTAACTACTTCCAGAGAGAAAGCAGGATCACAGTGACGACCAGGAAGTTACAAGGTCGTCGACGTCTCCTAGAATCTTTGCCACATTTAAACAAAGAGGTCTATTGTATTTTAATTACTCGATCTGATTGATCACGATGGCATCCGCCGTATCCGTTTGTCGGCTACCGAAGTCGCATGATTTGAGCTGCCCTGGAACACATTTGGTTTAATGTGGCGCAGGCCAAGACAAATATCGGAGGCGCCAGGCACTAATTAGTCGAAATTGCTGAGCTAAGGCTTATTCCAAAAACATCGGAAGGGAAGTGATACGCGCGCAGCGAGTGCTTCACCTACATCGCGCTCAACCAATGAGCTGCCAATCCCTCTCCCCCGTGACATGTCACAAAGCTGACGTCTGTGTATGGAGTTTAGGCATCAACGCATGAAGCATCAAAGCAGAGATCAAATTGTCAAAGCCGCCACCTACATTTTATTAACCGAGCAATACCAACCTGCCAACGAATTCAGCCATCACCGTCCAGCATGTCGACTGAATCCAAGTTGGTCGAGCGAAACATCTCAAAATTTGGTGATCTAGTCGGGGCATCCCACAAAATAAGCCCCCCGCAATCCAATCTATGCACTCGATGCCAGGAGTTGCACCTTGAGGAAGCCCTCGGGAGCATTGAAGTGCCAATGCGGTGCTCTCTCGGGTCAGTATTCGACGTCAAAATCGCTGATGTTGGGCACTACTACCGTGACCAGTGGGTTTATGGCTGCGATTTATGCCATCTACTCTCGGCCTCTCGAGTCGCTGTCAATCAGCCTCCGGCAAAGCCTACAGATCACGAGAAAGGGGACGAGTTGCATGCCTACAGTCTTTCTGACGATCTTTCTTGGGTTGACCCATCTTTACGTCGACATCACACGTGGCGTGGCCTGTGGCGTGGACATATTTCCCTGTACTTGGCTGTTGTGCCCTCAGGATCTACTATATTCCAACGTAAAAACAAAGAAGGTTTGAAGCTGCAGGGCGAGGAGAAAGGCTTCATGGTGATCCGCCGGCGACAAACTTCACAACCACAAATATATGTGCCGCAGATTGTTGACCCGCTGTTCGATCTATCTTTGGCACGCTACTGGCTTCAATACTGCAAGGACAATCACGAACGACTGTGTTCTTTGAAGAAGAAGAGGTCAATCCCATCGCTTCGCTTGATCGACTGTTACTCACTCAAGGTGAAACCTGCACCGGATCACGCGGAATATTCAGCACTGAGTTACGTCTGGGGGCCCTCTAATATCGAAGCTTATCCATCGGAATCTACCGTTCTTCCCGCGGCTCACGAATGTCCATTGCCGCAACCATTGCCGGCCGTCATTGCTGATGCGATCAGCGTTACGATAGGGTTGGGCTTCCACTACCTTTGGGTGGATAGACACTGCATCAACCAGGAGAGCAATTCAAAACATCAACAAATCAACCAGATGGACTCAATATATAGAAATGCGGAGGTGACAATCATCGCTGCTGCTGGTAACGGTCCCGAATACGGTCTTCCTGGAATAAACGCCAGATCGCGCTGCGCGCAGCAAACGTCCACAATCGGCGATTTCGATATCATCCACACAATGAGACACCCACACCACGCAATAAATTCTTCCAAATGGTCTACTCGAGGTTGGACATTCCAAGAAGCTGCGTTGAGTCGTCGACGTCTTGTTTTCACAGACGATCAGGTCTACTTCGAATGCAACGCCATGAACTGCCATGAAAGTCTCAAAAGCAATCTCGACATATTACACGTCAAAGACAATTCCAGGTTCCTGGACATACTACAGGTTGGCATATTCGGGCGCACCGAAAAACAAAAATATGGCCACTTTGACGAATCCACCCTCAAGTCGGCCGATAACCTTGTTCGTTACATGGGGATGGTGGAGCAGTACACAGCCAGGACTTTGACCTACGATACGGATTCCTTGAACGCATTCACCGGCATCATACGCAAGTTTGAGACATCTCCGAAATCATTGGGCCAGATTTCGCAGATATGGGGAGTGCCATTCTGTGACAATGGACTAGATAACCAAAAGGCAAATGATTCTTTTTTGGACGGGTTGGCATGGCACCACAAAGCCTCCGTCTGTGAAGATGGCGACCGTCCTAGGCGCAGGCCAGGATTTCCTTCCTGGTCATGGGTTGGATGGGCTGGTGAGATCCAATATGAGAAAAGATCTTCCAGCGGGTCTCCGCGGCACCTCCATAGTGAAGTCGAGTTTGGCTTCGTGGAAACTGGCAGCGGCTCTGATGTCAGCCTGTTTGGTTACATTGCCAGGGCTAAGGTCGGATCACATGATATGGCTAAGCCTCCTGCGATCCATATTCAGGCATTGGCACTGCCGGCTGCTGCATTCTCATACAATGCCTCGGAAACTCCCCTTACCTTAAAGGTTTTTCAGTACAGTGCAAAACTAGTCTTATCGGCTGGACCATGGGGTGTGTCAGAATTTTGTCAATCTCTGCAGGACATATGTCATCGACAATGTATCTATCTCGGCCATTTGTCGAAAATGGTAGTGATTATGGTACTAGAAGCTCCACATAGATACGACAATACTTGGTCTCGAGTTGGCATCATCTTTTTGGACGGCGCCACGCACTGGGACTTTCACTGGTCGTGGAAGGAGTTTATATGGGGACCAGGAATAGAAGGGCCGATAGGTTCCAGTGGAGATATCGGGGAGCAAACCACGAGATTTCGATTAATCTAACTATCGGAATTTTGTGCTTGATCTTAACGTTTTCAAACGCATTCACGAACTCTGTGAACTTGACATGGGGAAGTTACAATGCCCGCCGGTGTTGGTCAAGCTGGCCCATCCTGTAGTCTCATAAATCGAGCCTGTAACAATTTTCCACCGCCTATGTAGTACCTTGGCTCTTCCAGATCTCCGATCAGCGTATCGTGTCATGTGAGCGAGGTAGGTTCAGTCGTAGTATGAAACCCCCGAGTTGTTAAAACGGGGCTCATTAGCAAAGAGGCATGGGCACCCTTCTAGCCACGCGCGGCGTTCGAGAAGGTACTAGTAGTTTGAGAGGCGCTGACACCTTCACTCTCACCAAATCCCAGCAACAAGAAGCCCGGGCCTAAAACGAGTCGGTCCTAGATCATGGTCTGGAATCCTGGCGACAACCAACCAGGGCTTCCTCGAGCCATTTTACCAGGACCTGAGTCCTGTCCTGGGATATAATAAATCATAACTGAAGTGCACATTTCATGATAACTACCACACGGCCACGAGGAAAATGTTTTACAGCAGGCTGCGTTGAATAGCATTGGGCAATGCTATCAACCGTGTACTTTCCAGCAGTGTCTAGCGAGCTGCATGTGGGCTCTTATTCCACGTGAAACCAGGTGCAGATCACGTCAAATGCTCTCACCCATGTGTCTGTTTCAACCAGTCTTGGGGGAGTGGACCCCAGAACCTGCATCCGTCAACGATTCAGTCGAGCAATTGACTTTTTAATTCCCGCTCCCCATATAAAAGACCCCAGATATAGGCTCGGTCAGGAAATAGAAACAGAGGCCTCTGCTGCCCAGGAAAACATGAAGCCTTGCCCAAGCCTGGTGGCCGGTTGTCGGAGCTTGGCCCGTGGTGCCCTTGTGGTACCGGGAGGGCGGGATTGCTATGGTGCGAGACTCGAGACAGCTTGGCGGAGTCGCAGGTGGCAGCAGGCGGAGGGACGTCGAAACGTTGGACGGCACGATAGAACACAGATCGTCTGGGTGAGAGATTTAAATGGTCTGGAGATAGTTGTGCGTCTTTTTCGAGTCTCACTCGTTGCAGGATGTTTGACCAAGTAATTACATTTCAAGGCGGAATGAGGCGATCGTTGCCAAATGAGTACCTAGGTACATAGGTACATGTGGTTATGTTGTTGGAGTAAGCACCGTAAGCAGGGATAAAGAGCCCCTTCCCAGCTAAGCACCCTAGCGTGATGAGTGGTGGCGCTGGTTGGAGGCCGGTTGTTGATGGTTGTTGCACAGGGAACGCCCAAGGCGAAGGAGCTCCTTCCTCATGTGCCCTCATCCCGGCAGCTCCAGGTAGCTGTTCAAGGATGCCCCGCCGTCACCTGCCTCTGCCTGCTCTTGCTTGTTTCCTGCTGCTGCTGCTACTTACTCCATTTCACCATTCTTACCTCATCCTCGCTTCAGTTTGCACCAACATCACCTGTCAGTGTCAGCTTGTCAGCTTGTCTGTCTGCCTTGACCCCACCTCAGATAGCCCACCAGCCCACCAGCCCACCTAATCAGCTAGTCTAGTTCCAATCAAGGCTGCACCGTCTGTCATACCAAAGGTCCAAACATCGACATCACAAAGTCCTAACGGTATTTCACCCGTCTGTTTCGCCTGCAGGTTGCAGCTCTACCAAGAACTGTTTCAACGTCCTTGTCCCCGTCCCTCGCAGGCCTGATCGTGGCAAGGGTTGACCTTCGAAAGACTCGCCCCACCACGGGAATTCCCTCCGCGGGGCAGCAGCAGCAGGCATCATCGTGACAGCCGCCCGCACAGGTCCAGGAACAACCAAACCTTGGCCCACACAAGCCTCGACCCTCAAGCCCCCAAGGGTCCCGTCTTGGCCGAGCAAGACACACACAGACAACAATAGCAGCAAATCTGTAACGGTGTATGCTGCCTAAGCATTTTCGTCGGGTGGTGGCCAAGAGCACGTGCTGCGTCTCGTTTGCCTCTTGTTCAGGCCACTTTCCACGACCTGCATTGGAGCCTGTTTGCCTGCGATAATCTGGCACATCTCTTACCTGCATCGTGACTATCGAGCGTCAGACCATACCATCCTACCTTCTACCTGGGAGCTCACCGTCACGACACCACATTCTCGCTGCTTGAGCCCCAACGGCCCGATGGGGGCCGCCCATGGATGTCAAAGCCAAACCCGCTGCTCCATTAACTGAAGCTACCCACCCTCTTGGCCTCGGTTAAGTAAGTAGCCTCAGGATGGACCCCAACGGAGCATATCCCCACCAGCAACAGGATGACCACGATGTCACCCCCTTTCATCGCATATCTCCCACTCGCGTGGCGACCGGTCTGTCAAATGGAATCCGTAGGACTATCACCTTCATCACGGAACCTCTGTCACCAGCACGCAGCGAGTGGGACCTGGAGTCCGCGCCGTCCACGCCGGGGCTCGAGAAGTTCCGGAGATGGAGCACCATCCGGAAGAGCACCGATGCCTCCGCTCTCTCCGTTACCCGCCCAGTGACGCCCGAGGAGCCCAGGACCTTCATGACCCTCCCCGCAGAGATACATATCGTCATCCTGCAGCACCTCGACTTTGGGGACATCGAGCGCCTGCGCCGCACCTGCAAGTACTGGTACAACTTCGCCACCCCGCGCCTGGTCCGGAGCATATGGGGCCCCGACACCTTCCGCTCCATCCTCATCCGCCACTGCAAGATCTGCCTGACCTACTGCCCGCGGGACGTCACCCGGCTGCTCTCCACACCCTTGGACGCGGGTTACCCGCTGTCCTCGCGGTGCGTCAAGTGCACCATCCAGAGCCGCGACGGGGCCGTCAGGATAGGCAGGAAGACGACCCTGGGCAACTTTACGGACTACTGGACCTGCCGGTGGTGCGGCTGGCCCATCACGGCCGACCAGTGCTCCAGCCACCCGCAGTTCCATAAGTCGTGCTACGACCGCTACGCGTTTGTGCTGCTCGCATTCTTCCTGCTGGGCTGGGTCCAGTTCTTCTTGGGGGTGACGGGCTCGGGCCTCTGCTGGCACTACTTTCGGGGTGACACGCTAGTGCTCGCGCCGACCGTGGTCGGCTTCCTGCTCATGTGGCTCTGCCTCATCCTGATCATGTTCCGGGGCAATAAGGTCAGGACGTATAATATCGCCCTGTTTCTGGAGGTCGCCATAATAGGGCTGTGGGTGAGTCTTGAATGCTCTTATATCATATTCCCTTGCAAAGTGTCTCAGAGCAAAATATGGAGGGAAAGCTAACATGCCAAAACAGATTGCCCCCGTCTACTCACTATCCAAGCAGTTTGGACAAGGCACCAGTGTAAAACCATCAACAATAGCCACCTTGGTCCTGCTCGGCATAAACATGCTGTTCAGGCTCCTCAACATCATCGGGAACATCGTCCTCATCAGCGAGTACGACCGGACGAGGCACTACGTCCCACGGATCCCCATCTGGCGCCGGTTTATGAACCCGGTTATGACAGCCTTGATCTTCTGGACGTACCCTCAGCACGCTGAGCGCAAGTTTCCTCCGGACTATCGATGATTGGTTTGGTGGGTTGGGTGGGTGTCATCTCGTGATGGGTTGTGTATTCTGGTGGCGTTGGCTGGTTAGCTGGTTGGTTTGAGTTTGGCAGATGGAGACGGACCTCTGCATAATTGTCAAGCCGCATGGTAGGGTGAGGCTGGGAGTTTGGGTGATAGAGTCTGGTGTAGGCGGGGATTTTCGAACTGGGATGGAAGGATTTGCTGCTGGGCGACTGGGCGAACTGGTGGAAATGTGTAGAGTGATATCCAGCATCACTTTGTCGGATACCCTTGCAAGGCCTTTTGAGAAGCACTGGGTAACACGGTACTGCATGGTAGACCTCACTTACATACACTGTAGCTAAGGATATTCGGACAACGAATATCAACCTATCTTTCCTTGCCCTGCTAGTAGTACACGAGGACCTCTGAGAGGAGGTGACAATTCTCCATGTATTTTTCTCTTAGAATCCGTCCATCACTTCAACATCAATGGATGCAAAATTACGTAGTCAGTGCCCATCCAGTTTAAAGGTCGTTGCCTGTTTATGGAATTCCAGTCCTGAGACGTGGCATATCATAAGGCGATGGATGACTTGTGTGCAGTTGTAGGCTCCAATCATACAAAGACGGCGTTTGGGCCTGGCTGGGCGTCGGGGACTTGGCTCTTGGTATCAAAGCTGCCAGGAGTGTTGGGATCGATCCTAACGCGCGGGTGAGGTTGCGCTCCAGGCGTTTGAGATTGTCAAGGCCGACCCTCGTACAAATGTGAGTCTGTAGTGCTCTTTTTGTATGTGATAAAGGAATAAAATTAAAGGTTTTTGGTGTCATTATCTCGACCACATAACTCTCTTGCTTCACGTGTATGGCAATCTGGCCGAATGGGCAAAGGAGAGTCTTTCAACGGAAAGCCGAGGTAAACTCTGATCAGTGAGAAGATTGATGTGAGAGAATATGTCTAGTAGCATTATCTTAGTAGAATTATATTGCGATAGTAATAAGCAGATTAGGTATTAAGTTGGTAAAAATGACAGCTCGTATGAACTAGAAGACTCAAAAGCAGCATCGCGACTTGGGACGCAGCCAACAACCTGACCACGAGGGAGGAGAAAAATATAGTTTGAAGCGAAGTCCTCGCAGCCAGTTCATGCCAGATTGATCCACCTGGCCGTATACATGACTAGTCCTTCAGAGGATAATGGATCTCTTCGGCGTATGGCTTGCTGCGCGTCACCCTGCCTCCGATGACCAGCTGCTTGGACTCGACATCAAAGCAATCATCTCGTGGCCCCACCCGGGTCTGACGCCCGCGGTCACACGTAGGCCACAGCGTCTTATCCGACATGCGACAGAACTTGCCCTCGGGGATGTTGACGTAGTCCGGCCCCATCGACAAAGCATCCTCGCAGAGCTCAACAGCCGAGAGGCCCTCCAGCTCGTGGGCGACGGTGACGGTGTCCTCGTGGGGCGAGGGCTCTGACCTCCGGTGCTTGGGGTCCGGCCTCCCGGGCTTCATCAGGTCCTTTGGGTTCTTGTGCAGCTCCAGGGTGTCGTTGAGCGTCTTCCCCGCCCGCTTGTCCAGGTCGGTGACGAGGAGCTTGGGAATTTGGTGTTTGGGCGGTAGTGTCTTCCAGAGGCTCAAGACGGCAGGGCGGTTGCAGAACCAGTCGTGGGAGCTCTCGGTCGTCTTGTTGATTTCTTCGATGGGGAGTTGGGTCTGTCCGACAGTGTGTGATGGCAGGTGCACCTGCATGCCCTGTGTGCCGTATCCACCGAGCCAGAAACAGGGCGTTGAGCCATTGATGTTCTTGCGGTGTACACCGCTATGGTACTATTCTCGAAATCAGTTCTGTTTTTGAGGCGCCATAATTTTTTTTCAGGGAGGGCGGGGTGGTCACAGAGCTGGGCAAGAGAATGAAGTGGAAGACTAACCCAGGCGGCTCCACAGGAGAATGCGGTCAGGGCACCAAATGCATTTGAGCTCTCCGTCTCAAGTCCCTGCATATTCCACCGTCAGATTTTCGAAACTGTTTTGCTTGCACAAGACCGCTACTAATCATTGCCTCGGTTGTGGACATTGAGAGTGACGGGTAATCTACTCACGTTCGGGCGGCCGAGTCCCATGTCCACGATACACACTGGATTCCGACCATCGCCTTTGGCCGCTAGGATAGCAAATGTCGCATATTGGCCCTCATGCTCGTGAACATTGTTCGCATATATATCCAGTGCGAGCGCCTTATTATGAATCAAGTACGAGTTCTCGCGTTTTGAAGTGCCCAAGTAGTCGCCAACGTCATTGCTGCAGGCCACGAGGTTAGTCAGGCTTTGAGACCAAAATGCAGGACGCTGAGACTTTTCTCAGGCTATATTAGTTGAACTTGAAGACATACGGGGCGCTCATCACCCGTGTAACAAGATCGTCTCCTGGATGTGATTCAGACTGAGGGTAGAACTTACAATAGGAACACACTGGGGAAAGGTCCCCCTGCGCCCTCGAGCGGCTCACTCCCATTTCTGGTGGCGCCATTCAATCCTGTCGCAATGGAAAACTCCCACGGGTTACCCCACTCCTCAGGGGGTGGAGTCCAGCCGACTGGCTTTCCAAGGCCTGCTATAGCCGCATAAACGAAGAGCCCGCTCTGGAGCGTTGCAATGACGCCGAGTACGAAGCTAATAATGGTGATGATAGTCATCGGGTCCTGACGAGCAGCCACAGCCGCTACGGAAGTGGTTGAGTTGGAGAGCATACTGAGGACTGGTTCAAACGATGCAATGATACAGAATATCGGGAGCTCCCCTGGCGGAACTGTATCAAGGCCGAGAATTTCCACGCCTTGGGATCTGCGCACTTCTCATCAAAGATGACTGGTTTGTCACGGTTCTCCGGGTGCTCCTTGAATTGAGGTCTTTCATTATTTAATAGCAGCCACCCTCACGACGAGGCGTATTCATCCATGTCGTAGTACGTCCCAATGACGAGACTGCAGTGGCCACTCTCCACCTAGACCGATGACTATCGCGATTCACCTACAAACAAGTGGTCGAGCTACCGGGGTCTAGTGCAAATTGAATCCCATCTGGCCATTGTTTGGGCTTCGTTCTCTGTGATACACACAAGTCTTTCATGACTCGGGTAGTCCACAGGCAGTGGAAGCTTCGTAGTTCGGGCCACACTAGAGGCAATCCACGTCGACTTTGGAAGTTAGGCAATAATGAACCAATGGACTGTGGTAACGGGCATGATAACGCTGAAGCCGTCACTTGAATACGTCGTTACAAGAGAATTGTCAATGCCGGCCGGGGGAAAACGGCCGTCCGTTACACTAAAGTGATTCAAGAACAGGCTCGGTGAATAAGCTCACAGCCCATCCGGTCCATATGTTTGCTTGGGATATTCCAACACAAAATGCACTATTCTCATAACTTGAACATTCAAGTATTGGACTCCGAAATCAAGTGATACCTTTTATGTATTTCAAGCTTGAGTTGTCTCCGCAGTATTTTGAGTACCCCAATTTGCCCACCGTCACAACTATGCAACAATGACTGAATCACAAAATATTTCGATGGTCCGACGAAAGCGGAGTGAGTCGCGTTCCATGGACGCATTGATGCTTTCATTGCACAATGGACACGGGCTATAGTGCTCCCCGTACTGGATAGCATTGAAGTAGCTCGACGCGGACTCGGACAACTTCATTAGGCAACAAATGTTTACCAACAGCGAGAAGGCATTGGCTAGGAATCTCAGACGGCGTCAAAACTCAGGCCTCTATTCTCATCAGGAAACTGTCATGCAAAGTAGCAGGAACACATCTTCCTGTTGCCGCATCATCAAGGCTTGAGCGTGGTGCCACATGGGCCACCAGGTATTACCGAGGTAGGGACATGAGAGCTCGAGCATGTAGCAAATGATAATGCCGGATCACCTTAACCAAGGTCCGCCATTCAGTCTGACGAAGGCGGTTCAAGACACCGAGTCCCTAATGACGACTAGTTTCGTCTATCATCAGGCCTTGCCATAAGCCCAGCCAACAACTTCGAGTTTCCGGACATGTTAGCTCAACACCAACGATGGCCCATTTTCTTCGCAAATCGACGATATCACAGGTGATCTGACCTCAAGAAAGCTCGACTATCGGGGCAGAAGATCTGTTATCGCCATCCGTGCATCAGATCAGGACCTCGACAATCACTGCACTGGCTTCGATTCAGATAGCCCCGAGGTATATAAAAGGCGGTCCCACGTCCAACGAATCTCAAGCACTTCTTCATCCAGACATCTTTCAAACAATTTCAAAGAAACAAAAAGTCAAGCCTATCAGTATCAGACGTTGAGCGTCATCCCATCAGGCATCATGAATATCTTGCTACTATATCAATTCATTTGGTGCGGCCTATTGGTGAGCAATCTAGAGCCTATGTTTCGAGTGACCTCTGATATAATGTGATTCTGATCAAACCTTTGGTGAAGGCACATGGCAGTACGAGAGCTCTTGGGGACATGGAGGAAGCTGACCTTGAAGAACTGGCTACTGCCAACTACACCTCGACCGCTGATATGCTGTGGGGCAAAACACCAGACTGTCAGCTTCTAGGATATCCAGTCGACGAGGATCCGAGATGGGATTTTGGTACGATCAAACTCACTCTCTAGCCCCACGACCCCCCATTCACCTTACCCGTATTATATCCATTAGTCTTCTTTGTCATGCCCCTCGCCCGTCGCGGCAACGCTATGGCCTCATTTATTGCATCTGCTGACTGAGAAAATTCGAACAGAGACCGCTTCCCTGGCCAAATGCGAGTGTTGGAGGGGAGCGCTCTTGAAGTGCAAAGTCACAATCCCCAATGACCACATCTTTAACGAGCGAAACATGGCCAAAGATGGCCCTGAGCGCTGTGGCAAAATTGTCTACGATAAGACTCCCCGAGGGCCGACCGCCAAATCAGGGCGTCGTTGCCAAATCGACCATGTTTGTGCTTCCCATCCCAGGTACCTTCAAGCTTCTTGCACACTAATCATGCGACTTAGGATAATGTTGCCCGTATCAGGTGGAAGAATGCCGCTGGCGCAAAGCTGAAATACATCAAGCAGGGATTCGATGAAGGGACATGTTACCAATTCAAAGACGTGCAATGCAAAGAGGTGGATGGCCCGAGTGAATAAACATCTGCAACCTCTTGCGTCTGAGGTCGAAGCCGATTCCGGCTATCCGATTCAAGAAAAAACTGTAATTTATGATTTTCATTCATGATTTAGTCTCCCCCCCCCCCCTCCACCTTTCTTTTGAGGTCATTTAAGCATGTCACGTGCAGTCCTCCCTGGGCAGGGTGACATTGTATGTTGGGTTATGAATAGGGTATTCTGAAGGATCCGGCAGGAATGACCAAATCCTTTGGCTTTGCGTTAATTACTAATGGGAGGGCCATAATCAGGGTTTAACTGCCCACCAGCTCACCTCATTGGCCAAAAGGCGAGCTGTTGGCTGTCGCTGGAGATCCAAAGCAGGAGGCGCGCGTGAAACTGGAATGTCATTGGGTCTGAATATCATGCGCGAACCAACACCTACAGCAGCCTCCCGCTTGCGTGTCTACTTGCTTCAGCGGTAACCAAGTTGGGATGGAAAACGTTTCCATGCTCAAAGCCAGGGTTCAAATCCTCTTTGTTATTAAAAAGGGAGTAGCCTCGCAGATTGAAAAACACCAGTCGGACGGCGACAGTAGCAGCGGTACACTCCTACCTAGGTAATACTGTTTTTCAGGCTGTCTTCCGGCTCTCGACTCCATACCAAGGTCCCAGATTCTCTTGCCGCCAAAGGTGAACCGGAACCTTTTCTTGCCTCTATCGCCTCATTGCGGAGAGAAAGAGCGATCTCCGAAATAATCTCACGGCAAGAATGGAGTCACTTTTCGCCCAGATAGAGGCATTTGCCTCCCAGGCAGATACTGCCGGACGCCATAAGATTCTTGACTTTCTGCGTAATCTCCATCTGAAGCTGGAAACACCGCATGACACACTCTCAAGGTTCTCAGGAATGGTCAGCAGCCTCGAGTCTCCTTCAAGGCATTTCCTTTCAGCGGACCAGCTGACTTGGGAAGCAGCATCTTGAGATCACCGCAGCACGAATTGCTCAAGATCTAGAGTTCTTTCAGACTCTAGCAGAGGCGAAGAGCCCAATGACAGCCGCGGAGTTGGCCGCGAAGAAGAAAGCATCGCCTTTGTTGGTCGGTAAGTGGAGTCTGTACATGGCGTGAAAGACTCACGCCTTCTTGATATGCCAGGCCGTGGGACTAAATTCATTATCAAGGCAGAATTCTACGATATCTAGCAGCGGTGGGCATGGTCAGAGAGTCGGGACCCGACGCCTTCACAGCCAGCGAGGTTACCCTGACACTGGCTCAGCCTGGCTACCGCGGAGGCGTGTACCACTTCTTTGACAACTGCGGCCCCGTATTCCAAGCGTTGCCCTCCTTCCTCGCAGAGACTAAGTACCAAGACATCACCAATGCCGCCAACACGGCTTTCCAGAAGGCATTTCCCACGGACCTTCCCGCGTTCCTGTGGCTGCCGACGCAGCCTGAGCGATTTGGCCCCCTGCAGCAGGTCATGACTGTGCAGGGTGCTGTGGGCACTCCCTGGTTCACGATATTCCCATTCGAGAGGGAAGTTGGCGAGTTTGGCGGCAAGACTGTGTTTGTCGACGTTGGCGGTGGGTTTGGGCATCAATCAGCAGCCCTCCTGGAGGCCTTTCCACGTCTCAACGGAAGACTTGTGCTCCAAGATCTGCCCCAGACACTGGCACATCTCCCGCCCAGCTGGGTGGTCCCCGAGGGAATCGAAAAGCTGCCGCACGACTTCTTCACAGAGCAGCCGGTCAATGGCGCGCGGTTTTACTACCTGCGTCAGATCCTCCACGGCTGGCCTGATGACGAATGCATTGAGATTCTCGAGCATCTCGTTGCGGCATCAGGACCTGAGTCACAGATCTTGATCGATGACATGGTGCTGCCCGACTCTGGGGTTCCTTGGGAGGCTGCCACGTTGGATCTTACAATGATGGCTTCACTCGGTTCCCGGGAGCGAACCCTCAGCGAGTGGCACGCCCTGCTTGATAAGGCTGGTCTCAAGGCTCTTCACGTCTATACCTACCAACCACGGCGACAAGACTCCATAATTCAGGCTGTTTCGAAATAGGTCGCTCTAAAAGTGGGGGGGGGGTGTGCTCTGAATTCCGAGGTCTCGAAGTCACATAAGGATGAATCGTCACAATAGTCATGTCAATGAGGCATCACGCTAGCAAGAGTCGTCTGTTCTACTGTCCCAAAGACCTTAGTAGTCAGAGTTCAGTCTTCAACTGGAAGATTGCGTGATCTGGTGTTGCATTCACCCTTGATGGTCACGGGGCGGTAGCTTCACAGCCACAAGGTTTACCCGTTGCATTCAACGCGTCTTCTCGCGTAACATCATAAATTCGTCCGTATTCTGTTCTATTCATAAGGTACAGATACATCTCTATGTTACGGATGACAGACATGCTGGACAGTGCAAAGACGGCAAAATATCGGGTAATTAGACCATTAATCCTCAGGTGAGGATTCCGAGGCGGCAGTTGTCGACGAATGAGAAGGTCCACGGGTGTTGAGCATTAACGGATCACTACAGCTCGTCTCCCATGATAGAAGCATCAAATGATTGAATATACGGCTTCACCCTTACTGAAATTGTGTTCCCTCGTAGACTTTCTCTCACGCGACGCGCTATGACCGAGTCAAAAAGTCTAACTGACTTGGATCCGACGTCCCCGCATCTGCCAGCGTCGAGTGCCACACTTGGGCTGGGCACCGCAGCTCGGCAAAACACCGACCCTCAAGCAGCACGCCAAGTGCCCTTCTCAATACCACAGACGATATCAGTGGAGCCGAGTTGTAGGTTTCCGAAGGCAGGGCAGGGGCTTAAGTGAGTTATTCAGCGCGCGGCAATCCGGTAAGACAATGAACCATCGGCACGGAGATCTAGGATCGTCGCCCGAGCAGTCCGACCACCCCAGGAAGCGGCAAAAGACAACAGGGTCCGCCCTCAGCGGGGATGAAGAGAGTGCACAGTTTGTCAACACGGTTCGGCAGAGCAAGGCGTGCGCGAATTGCCGCAGGGTCAAGGTGAAGTGCGTCACAGCTGAGGATGCTCGGTCCGGCCGGTGCGCCCGATGTCTCCGTCTGGACATAGTCTGTCTGCGGCAAAAGAAGTCATGGACGGCGGGTGACACGATCGAAGATGAAGCTTCGCAAATGAGCAAGCTAGCTGATCGGTATGAATGTGGGAACACCATGTGAGTTGCCTCAAGCCTAGGCCTTCCGCCTACCTCATCTAATGATGATAAATCAATATTCAATCGCTGACACCCGAGACGCAGGCAGACACAGATGACGATAGTGAAGCTCTCAAGGGCCGTCGAGGACATCCTAGACAAGCTCGGCATGCCTCACATCGACATGTACTCTCAGCCCACGGTCGTGGAAGCGCACCAGCCTCAACAGGAGACGCGGCAGCACTCGGAAGAGCCAGCCGCAGACAAGGAGACCCGCGAGCGCAACGTCTCTCCCGACCCGATGAAAAGCCTGATCGAGGTCACCAGGCTCAACGGGCTTCGGAGCCAGCTACGGTCCAGCAAGCTGCGGAAGAAAGGAGGGATGCGCCGGATGGACTGTGACCTAGTCTCGGAGAAGGTCATCTCCTTCGAGGAGGCCGAAAAGATGCTCGCTCTGTTCAGGAGGATGCAGTCTCGCCACCTTTTCTCCGCGAGCATATCTTCCCAAGCAACCCTTGAGTCCATCCGCAGCTCATCGACGGTTCTCTTCACGTCACTGATGCTTGTCACTTCGCTCCACGTCCCGGGCAAGGAATCCGTCCACGAGATGTGTCATTCACGCTTCATGGGCTTGGTCTCTTCTGTCATGTTCGATAGGTTCCTTACACTCGATGACATCCGCGGCCTCTGCATTGCTGCGCTTTGGCAGCCTGATCTCAGTTGGAAATTATCAGGCCTGAGCATAAGGATGGCGACCGAGCTGAACCTACACCATGCTTTCTATGAGGCCTTCAACGACGATCAGAACAGCCACACCATGACTGCAGAAGCACGGAAAGAGTGCTTAGAGAAAGCCCGTCTTTGGTATCTGCTCTATGTTCTCGACCACCAGTCAGGAATTGCCCATGGACGGCCCCCGATGAAGTCAGCTCTGAGGCCCATCAAAGACTACGAGTTGCTTCTCAGCTCGGCAGATTGTACAGGCTTGGATACGGCACTCTTGGCGCAGGTCACTGGTCTTGCAATCTTGAGCAGAGCCTTTGATCACTTCGGCCTGGAGCCCAAGAGGATCATGGCAGGTTCTGATGACAATGTGCTCAATCATCTGCGGTTCACGGAGGAGGTTCGAGCCTGGAAAGACAAATGGCTGATGGTGTCCCAAGTCCTCGACCAAAATGAAGGCAGCTCGTCGTCCCACGCTCATGGTGGTTGTCATTCGAGAGATGTCACTCTCCACTTTCTCTTCAGCAACCTCGTCCTCAACTCTCTGGTTCTCCGCGGCAGGCCATTGGACAGACTGTCAGAGCTCCCTGTGCCTCTTCGACCCCTGGCGCTCAGGGCAGTAGACACGGGACATGCGATACTTCAGCATTTCCTCGACGAGCCGAGCTACCAAGACGAGATAGTGGGTATGCCTTTGTACATGCATTCGATGATCGCCTTCGCCGTGGCCTTTCTTACCAAGTTGGCTCACCGATGGCATGCCATCGGGATCACAGTGGACCCGACGACCTGCACAGAGCCTTTGATCAAGAACGTTATCAAGCTCCTCAGATCGTGCACCGCAGGGAAGAACCACATGGTTTACAGCATGGCAGATGGCTTCGAGCGAATGTTGAGACAGATGAGAAAGACGCAGGCGAGGCGACAACAAAGCATGGTGGGCCCGGATGTACAGACCAGTTCTATTGTCGGACCTCCAACTTCACAGCCCCGAAGGATGACAGGTACATCACTTCCGGGAGATGGTCACGTTCAGGCTAATTTCGATCGATCCTCAGCTGTGTCGGCAGACTCGCCGGGTCTCTTTGCTGGATGGGGCTTCCAGAACGATGG
This sequence comes from Diaporthe sp. PMI_573, assembly GCA_021399435.1. NCBI lineage: Eukaryota > Fungi > Ascomycota > Sordariomycetes > Diaporthales > Diaporthaceae > Diaporthe > Diaporthe sp. PMI_573. Next base: position 611,306 of record JAJTUP010000030.1, on the reverse strand, counting down.
GCTTTGGTCAACTGGAATGGGCTACGAGCTCCTGGACTACAGCAATCAGTACTCGCCTCCGGGCGCAGATCTTTCACAGTTTCAAGGTTACGAGATGCAGAGCAGAGACTCATATCGCTCATTTTAACGGCAGACAATATATTCATGTTTTGATAGCGGCAGCTATCATTTAAACGTTGACTGATTTCTTCTGTTGCCCCTCCCGCTCGGCTCTTAACTGACTGGCCATCACTGCATCATGGTCTTGAGCTTGGGAAGGGTATCTCTTGAACAACCAAGCTGATATCACTGTACCAACCGCAAGGGCCCCCATCCATGCTGTCGTGGTTCTGTGGACAGGTCAGTCCTCTGCAACGTTCCATCACTAGTTTGGAGGATATGACTTACGCGAACCCGGGAATGAACCTGGGCGAGTCCTTGTCTGGCCACAAGAACGATCCGTAAATGGACGAACCATTACCGATGGCGTTAATCAGAGCAATTGCAACCGCCCGCTTCTCGGACGGATGCGAAAGCACATGGGAGATCCACGTCTTAGTCAGTGGAGAACAGCCGTAGATGGTCCCAAATGCGAATATACCCAGCACATATCGGACCATCCCGTCGGTCGCAGCTGTGGTGGCGACGAAGAAAACAAACCCTGAGCCCGACATGACCATGAGCACTGGCCATATCATCTTGAGATAGTCTGCCGTGAAACAACCGACCAGAATGCAGACCACGGCAAAGGCGTATCCTGGGATTGTCATATCTAGCATACAGTTAGCGAGTGTTGTGCAGAGAAATCGAAAGGCAAGGAATACACACATTGAGCGTAGTGGCCTTTCCAGCCAAATGACTCCACCAATGAAGGGATGAAGTACTGGATGGTCTGGCTGCCAGTACCCATAACAAACAGGAAGCAGAGACACCACGTTCTCCAATCCTTGACAGTCATCTTCAAGGCAGTCCACTCGCCAACTCTCTTCTGTGCGCCCTGGGCGAGACCCATGCCGTCAACCGCCAGTCGATTGCAAGCCAGGATGCGTTCTTCCTTGGTGAGGAACCTGCTGTTCATGGATGTTGGGTAGTCTGGCATGACAAACATGACAATCACGCCAAGGACACAGGAGGCCACGCCCTCGATGATCTGATTGGGGAGTTGATTTTAGCAACGCAAAACCTTGTTTAGTTCACCATTTGCATGTGACGAGCAGACTCACAAATAGCCATCTCCAACCTGCTATCCCGCCAGCGCCGTCCATAAACTCAGTTATCACACCGGCCAGCAGCCCAGAGACCGCACCGGCAACAGCAACAGAAGTATACAGCCAAGCGTATCGTGACGCGAGCTCATACTTCCTGTACCAGGAGGAAAGGTAGAATGCGCAGCCAGGGGCAAATCCAGACTCGAAGAAACCGATCAAGAACCTCAGACCGACAATCTGGTGCCAGTTCTGGCACGCCCCCTGGCAGGCCGCAGCTATGCCCCATAGGATGGCGAGGGAGGGGAGATAAATGCTCGGCCGCACCCGTCCCAGGATCATGTTCGAGGGGACCTCGCAGACGATGTAGGACGTGAAGAAGACCAGGACTATGATGGAATATTGCGTCGAGGTCAGGTGGAAATCATCCTCGAGCCCGCCTGTCTTTGCATTCCCTATGTTGGCGCGGTCAACATTGGACAGGAGGTAGAGGGCCCAACAACTCGGCTAGGCATAGCAACAGTCTCGAGGTTAGTCTCGGTCTTTGGAACACGCGTGAGCACGTCCACGGGTACTCACCACGAGTCGCCAGTCGAGCTTGCGGACTAGCTTCTTGTTCTCCGGTGAGTTGGGGTCGAATTCTAGTCCGAGTCGTTGTGCTTCCTGCTGATCCAGTTGGTGCTTGCTGTTATCGGCCCACTCGACTGTCTCTGTCTGGTCCTTCTGGACGGAGATTTGAGTCGGAGTCGACATGATGATAATCACACCCGGATAACAAAGCAGTATCGAGGCATCAGGGAGTTCCGCATTAAACTTTAATCGAAAACGCTGTTTCGTGACGATCTATCTACTTGTACTCAAATTTTCGTCTTACTTTCTAACGTCGACCGGATTTAGGCTCTCGCCTGCTCGGCGATCCACCGATGCCCATTCGCTACTGATTGTCGTAGCTACACTGTGGCTGGATACTCTAGTCTACTGATGCCCTCCAAAGTTCCCCATGGGGGAAACCATGTAAATCTGCAGAGAGAGGGGGCGGCGGGGTCAGCACTAAGAAGGGAGCACCCGATTGGCATCGTTCCACGCCGGCAATTCCACGACGTCGCAGCGTTCGGACCGCACCGGTAAAAGGCCGACACTCATTGTTGATCGGGGAAAGTCCACAAGATTGCATCACGGGCCGAGGTCATGTTGACAGATCCGAGAAATAAGAAGCTTTTAGTGAACCGTCCCTCTGGAACAGCTTTGGATTATGCACAGACACTTCTTTACATGTTGCCTTAGGTATTAAGCTTCGACACAGTAACCTCATGATGACTGACCCTTCCCACCTACAAAGCAGGAGACCCCGAGTGGCAGTAACCCTCGGTGACCCAGCAGGCATAGGACCGGAGATCGTGGCCAAGCTTCTCAGCAATACAAAGAATATACAGAATGCCGACATTTTCCTGCTGGCCGACCAGGCCGAGCTCGACATTGCTAAACAGGCGGCCGGGGGTGTTGAGGTGCCAATATCTCCCAGAGCAGGTCCAGACGGAGTACAGCTCCTAGACGACATGAGCGCCTCGTCTTTCGGCACCATACCCGCCCAACAGGCTAGCAAATCAGCCGGCCAAAGGACAATACACCAGCTCAGACGCGCCGTCGAGCTGGCCCGGAACGGCCAAGTAGACGCCATCGTGTTCGCCCCTTTGAACAAGTCCTCGCTCAAGGCGGCGGGGATGCACGAGGAGGACGAGCTTCGCTGGTTCGCGAAGCAGCTGTCGTTCACCGGGACTACGAGCGAGATCAATATCTGTGGGGATCTCTGGACGGCTCGCGTCACAAGTCACGTCGGCATCGAGAAGGTGGCTGGCTTGGTCACAAGGGAGTCGACTTTGAAAGCCATCGAGCTGCTTCACAGGTTGCGGTGAGTCGCCATGCTGCAGTGTGCATACTCGAATGAGAGGACCTCCTAAACTAATGAACCGCTTAGCTGGGAATCTGGCATCGAGACTCCACGACTAGCAGTTTGCGCACTAAACCCACACAATGGGGAATGCGGCAACTTCGGGCGCCATGAAATCGACCACATCAAACCCGCGGTAGAAGCAGCCAAGGAGCAAGGGATAGTAGTCGACGGACCCTTCCCCTGCGACACCATCTTCCTGAAGCGGGGCCACTACGAAGGCATCGTCACAATGTACCACGACCAAGGGCAGATAGCCATGAAGCTGCTCGGCTTCGACGGCGGCGTCACTGTTCAGGGTGGGCTGCCCGTGGTCATCGCCACGCCTGCACATGGGACTGCGTTTGATATTGTGGGCAAGAACATGGCCAGTCCCGCTAGCACGCAGAATGCGTTTGATGTCGCTGTCACCATGGCCTCGAGAAGACTGCAGCGGGAGCTCGACGCCGGTGGGACACAGGTCTCTGTTGTCTCCTCGGTAGAACATCATCTCGGAGACTCGCGGGATGTCAGTGAAAAGGGGCTCGGGCATGTCTCTGTCCACGATCGCATACCTGCGTTTGGATAGATCATTTAGATCTTGCTTCGTTTCACATGATAGGTCTTGGTATGGGATGGCGAAAGGCATGCATGCTTGAGTACCAGTATTTTCTTTTCTTGTTGTTTTAAACATACACTGGCTTTGAATTCTTCAGTCAATTGAATAGAACACTTGAGAACCAGTATTAGTCCTGGATATGTTGAGTGACCCCTACATCATCGTCCAGAGGGAAAAGTTTTGATTCGATCGGAAAATCCTGCACAGAAATAATGCTAGGTGCATGTAGTAAGTATAGCACCGGATCCTATTGTGATGCGGCTGAATTCAGTAATGGGGCGCCACTGGGAACACATGCCTTCGCACCTGGGCAACACTCAGCTGTCAAATCTTATCAATACTTATTCAATCCTGACGACCATAATCCCATCCGTCACCGCTGTGCCGTACAAAACTTGACCTGGATGAATTCGATCCAGCTCAATAATTATTATCGAGTGTTCTGGACCGCTACACGTTGCTCCAGGGCCACAGATGCCTTCAAGACATGAGTCCAGATTGGGCTAGATTTAGAATCTGGAAGCCTTGCGTGACATACGCCAGTCAGCTTTACTGACTCACTTAGGAATTGCCCTGCTACGGAGTGCACGAAGTAGCCACGGCGCGTTGTCCAGCTGCGTGGCTGGAGCAACACTTGTCTGGTTCTGGAATCTTGCATTGCGGCTGAGGCTTGGCGTCCATATACGAGCCTCGACGGTGGTCGATAAAGATGAGGACGCCACTCCCACCCCAGTGCTCTAGTCTATCGTTTCCCTCGAGCATCGCGAACACCTGAATCAATTACTCTGAGTGCTCAGTGATGCCGAAGTTCTTCGATACTCTTGGTGACCTGGCCAAAGGGGCAGGCGTTGCAGCCGATACCGCGGTCTGGCTGGGTCGCTACGCCAAACGACAGTACAGCAGCGGCAAAAATGGAGTATGCCTCCTGTGCAATAACCTTCAAGCCGAGGGACACGAGAATACCTTTATCTGGACACCCTCCGGCGCCCAGCGAAATACCAGACCCGGCCAACACGTCCAGAGCGGGAACGTGCATGCACTCGCCCTGGAGGAAGTATCAACCAAAGAGCTATTGAAGAGCCGTGAGATCAATCCACAGACGGGCGTCCCATTCAGGGACTGCAAGTACTGCCGGCTTCTGTGTGAGATATTCGATGCATTCTACATCGACGAGTGGATGAGCTGGGTTACCGAGACCAAGAATGCGATGCCGGTTTCATTCGGCCTGATGATTAGACAGGGCGCGCCGCTGATCGTGACGACGACGGGTTTCGTACACGATAAGTACTGGAAGGATGCCCGCTCAGATATGGAAGTCTATCTCGATGCGAATTCCATTCCAAGCGCCGTGCCATCAGCGTTACCGCCGGCGACGCCCGGTCTTCCGGCTCTGGGTCCAGCAAACGTCCGGCAAACAGACACCCAGTCCGAAGCCTGCCTGAACTTCATCAAAGACAGCGTGCGGCAGTGTTGTATGGAGCATGGGGCTTGCAGGAACTCATCCAAGGCGTTCGTGCCCACGCGCCTCTTGTACGTCGGCGGGGGCAACGCTTCCCTCAGGCTCTGTGAGACCGCGACGTGGCAGGAACAGCCGCCCTACGTGGCTTTGAGCCACTGCTGGGGCGGTAGCAAACCACTGTCACTGATCAGGGCTCGGCTGCCAGAATTCAAGACGCAGATCAACGTGGCCGACCTCCCAAACACGTTCAAGGATGCGATCACCGTGTCGCAGGAGCTGCAGCTTCCGTATCTGTGGATCGACTCTCTCTGTATCATTCAAGATGACACCACAGACTGGGAGCAGGAGGCGGCGAGGATGGCAGACGTCTACAGCAAGGCCTTCGTCGTCGTCACGGGGTCTTCATCACCCAACCCAGAGACACCCTTCCTCGGGCACAGAGAAGACGAGTGGCTAACCAAGACATTCAACTTCGCCATCGCCCCGGGGTACAGCGTCCCCGTTAGAGCCCGGAAGAGGGCCGTCTTAGCCGCACCGCTGGACCAAGGCCTCCTGGAGCCGCCCTTCACATCATCCTGGGGAACTCTCAAACGCGTGGGTCCGTTGTACAACCGTGGTTGGTGTTTTCAAGAAGCCTATCTGGCCACTCGAAACCTCCACTTCACCCCAGGCTCTCTGATTTTCGAATGCAAGACGCACCGGCGCGGCGAGGACCAGCTCCCACCATACCCGTCCACCGCCCCAGGCACACTGGGACATCTCGAGCCGGCAGATCAGTGGCGCATGCTCGTCAAGTCCTTCACGTCGCGGCAGCTCACCTTTGGCGGTGACAAGCTACCTGCCATCGGCGGGGCGGCCGTGACGATGCCGCAGGCGCAGGGCAGCGGGAGGTACCTCGCCGGGCTGTGGGCAGATACGTTGCTGCTCGACATGATGTGGCAGGTGATGCCGTGGATGGTACTTGCAGGACAGCACAGTGAGTCCCTGGCGTATGATGATAAGGATGGCGGCCCGCCGACGTGGTCGTGGGCGTCGATGAAATGGGGCGTGGTATGGTCGCCCCTCAAACATCCGCAGCCCGTCGCCCGGGTCCTAGACGCGAGCGCCACGGTCGAGGGAGCGAACCCGTACGGGAAGGTTTCGGGGGGTGTGATCAAGCTCCAGGGGCGTCTGAGGCGGTGCCGGCTAAAGTTTGACAGCCGGCTGCAACATGACGCGTATTACACACTGGATGACGGTACCATGAGCAAGCTGCAGCACTACCGGACCGATGGCCCCCTCTCGCGCGAGGCTGTGGCGGGCCCGTACGGAGCGAACGTGCGGAGGGGCCGTGATGGGCCGTGGCTGTATGGTGTGGACATGGACAAGGAGGTGATCACTGCTGCTGTGTTCTTCATTGCTTGTTGCCCGTTCGTCGGCCATATTGGCAGGCAGTATGTTGGACTGGTGCTAGGGACATCTCCACGCTTTTCTGGTTGTATGGAACGAGTTGGAGCGATATTCAATCTGCCCAAGAGTTGGTATGATTCGGCCGAGGAGGCTGTGGTCACTATTGTATAAGAGAGATAGTCATGGTGTACCAGGAAGAGTTGCATTTTATTTCATATGATCCAGAAATCATAACCTGTAGTATCAGAGGCCCTTCCAATTATATGAGATAACAAGCTTAAGGATTTATGTAGCTCACAGCTTGATGGGTTTAAGGGACAATGTTCAAGTACTATGAATATCTAGTCAAAGGTTCAAACAGGAGAGCCCTCAAGTACAACTGGATTTAATCAATTCAGGTTGTAAAAGGATACTAAAACCGCACTCCATGACCGATTTCTCCTGCGCATCTGGTAGCAACATTGAATGAGCTGTGAGACCATGTGATTCCCTATACGCATATCACTGCTTCCTTTTCGAAGATTTGTAGGATATCTTCTTCATCCTCTCAACTGCGCGTCGTAACAACGGCTGTCTCTGAACCTGAACCCGTTCAGGGGTTGGTGGCTCAGGGCTAGGGGTTGCTGGTGCATCACTAGTCCCATCATTGGCGCCTCCCATTGTAGTCCGAGACGAAACATTTCCTGGCGGTGACAAGCTAGAGCCCCCTACAACAGAGGGTTGAGTGCTCTCCATCATGTCCAACCCAACTAGTCTGCTGACTTCAGTGCTGCCGTCTGCTATAGTGGAAGTGCCTGCAGGCTCTTCGTCCGACCTAGACACTGAACGCCCTTCGACTGCTTTGCCCTTGCCCTTTATATCGACCTTTCTCAGGGTATTTGTTGGCCGTTGACCGAATATCACAGCACCCCCCGCAGGTGGTAGGGCGGAGAGACTGCGGTAGGCGCGAATGCCCTGGAGACTTTCCGGTAACAGAACCAGGACTCGATCACATATGTGGTTTTCCTGGGTGGCACAGTTGCAAGACTCGAAGACTGGACCGGGGCTGTGAATGTAGACGCCTCTTACGAGCTGCCATGGTCTGCCGCCAGTGTTTGTGTTTCCTTCGCGTTTCAGGATTTTGTTGAGAACCGAGTTGCATGTAGCCAGGTAATTGTAGCCTGCTGGAAGCCTTTCCCAGTGGGTGCAGATGTCCTGCGTCTTCTGCGGACCTGGGTTCGAGATGCTAGTATCCGTCATGAGGCTCATCGGCTGAAGCACATCGCCAAATCCGCGTCCGAAAAGGATGATAGCTTGTAGCTCACGGATGAGATCGACCCAAACTTCGCCCCGAGCATCCAAAGTGGTAGCATATGGGCGGATGTGCCCCAATCCGCTGGCAATATCCCAAAATTCAAAGCCCTCCAGTTGCGTACGGGGCGACTTTCGTATTTTGAAACTCACGCCGGAGGACGACAGGTCTGAGTGGTGGTCGAATATCTCGTCGAGAGCGGAGTAGATCAGATCAACCCTGTCCTTGACGAGATACCATGTCTGTTTGCGAGATCCGGTGACTTGGCCGCTGCCAAGTGCCTGGGCAGGTGACGCTCTTCCAGACCATTGGTTTTCGGTGGTGATATCCTCGACTTCAGGCAGCTCGTACAGTTTCAGGTTCATGCTGTTTATGAGCACCTGAACTGGTTCGACCGAGCCATCCGCAGTGTCCGCATGATGTAGGTCTCTGGCATTGTGAATCAGTGGCAAGCCGTCCTCCTCGTCGAGGATAAGTGATAGGCGGAGTAGATGAAGCAAAACACTGGCCCCGTCAAGAAGCCAAGCTCTCTGTTCATTAACATCGTATAGTACCACGTACTTCCTGGAAATACAACGTATCTGATCCCAGTAGGTTTTTGAGGTGCCAAAACGCAACGGCTTGTCTCTTTTGCCCAGTGCAATAAGAGCATTAGCTGCTACGTATCTCGAGAAGCCCACATTGATTTTCTCTAGGGCGAATCCAAGTCCCGGAGTAGGAAGGCCACACCTGCCTATGTCTAGATTGGCATCAGCCGCACCTATTCCAAATCAGCAAGGTCTAACTGTCAGGTTTCAATATCCACGATGTAGACACCACATACCAGCAAAGTTCTTGACATGGGACCACCAACCTACCACATGCCTCATAGTCGTCAGCTGTGATAATGTCACCGAAGACTCAACTGCCTGCGGACAACTTGTCTGGACCCGAGGGTCGTGATATTTGATATCGCTTCCATCCTCGTTGACCAGGGCATGCCATAGCATGACGTTGCCGAATGTTCTCACAGCAACCAGCATCGTACAGAAGCCTTTGATGAAAAAGTTGTCCTTGAAGACGTTGACTCGTTTTGCGCGTGCCAGGGCAGCCATAGTAGCGATGGACAACTCCAGTCCGGTGCCTGATTGAGTTCGTCGCTGGACAGGGAAGCCCTCGACTATGGTGGGGTTTCGAAAAAGTTGACGCCAGCAGTCGGCACCGAAACCATCTTCTGCTGCCCTTTGCGGCACAGGGCGGGCCATCGATATCGACATAGAGACGGAGGTGTCACTCTGATGTGTCACTTTCGCCCGTTCGATGGACGGCGTGCAGCACGAGACAGATGTGGGGAACTCAGAAGAACACAGAGCACTGCTAACCCACGCTAACTGTTGCCCGATCTCGACAATCGTATCTGGGTGTCCTGAAGCTTCGAGATGAAGCTTTGAATGGTGTAATGATGCAACCAGGGAAGTGTTATCTTCGAGGATGACTTGCTCATCCATAACAATTTAGCATTCGTTACAACCAAATGTGTACGGGTGGAAGAGGATATGGGAGACGTTGTAGAACTCACTTTGGTTCTTTTGCGCCTCTTTGGATGTCAGAACCAGTTGCATCAACTCCAGGAAGGCCGCGCCTGTCTGCGGCCAAGTTCGACAGATATACTCCTCGCACGCCAAGCCTTCTGCTTCATTTGGAATCCCGGTCAGAGTCATTGCTTTCCTGAAAGCCTCGCCTGTATCGCAACCGTAATCCTGTTCCTGGAAAAAGGCAGTCGGGTCCCAGTCGACTTGATATAGTACTATGCAATCGGGCATGGCAGCCTTCCTTGAAATGTGGCGGAAAACACGTGGCGAAAACACTTCTCGCGATATTATATCGCCCATGTTAGCGTGACTCGGATAGGTAAAGAGTAGTTCACGGCGCAGGTCTGACTTGAGCCACCGATACGCCGCAGATTCTGTAACTACCCGTCGATATTCGTCGAGGTTCGGTAAATTCTCGGTTGTTTCTTTGTCCTCGTCACCATCACCGTCATGGTCACCTTCGTCGTTGTCGTTTCCTCGGACATGCTCAATAATGTCCTGGACGGGGGATGTATCAAACTCCTCGCTAGCTTCTAGCCATTGCTCGATTTTCTCGACTGCCGGGACATTCTGCTCCGACTTGATAGGTGCTGCGTTGAGTTTAAGGTTCAGTTCCTCTTGGAGTGTAGATGCAATCGACCTGGATTATCGTAAGTTAGCCTGCGGCTCCGTCGGCGGCAGTAAGACGAGTGGCATGATCCGTAACCAATACATTCTCAGCAGACAGCATCGCATACATCGCAGTACGTGTGAATACTTGAGAATTATGACATGGACTAACCTTCGATGCTTATGTACAAATCTCATGACTTCCCGATGTATCTGGCCAGGCTGCTCCGCGCCGAGTTTTCTTGAGAATCGTTGCAGATGCTGTGGCATTACATTTGCGACTCTTTTGAGAGATTCTTTGTCCTCTGAGACGCTCAGCAGATATCCGAGCAGGTCCTCGGTCAATTCGGCTTCATATCGATCACTTATTTGCCTGAGCGGAGGTACGGTGTCTAAGGAGTAAACACTGTAACCATCCCTGTCCACTTCAGAAGTGATCTGGCTTGCCTCGGTTTCCATCCAGTACGAATGCGGAGACTCAAAGCTGTCCGAATTAGGGCTCTCAACGCTGTGCAGATTAGAATTCTCGGCGTCCAATAAAACGGATGGCTGCGGATGGCTGGGCTTTAAGCCGACTCTTTTCTCCGCCCTGATCTGGATCTGGCCACTCTCTGATACTGCCACGATTTTGATTTGCTGCTCCTCGGTGAAGTCGATTTCGACATCGGTAATCAGCTCAAGCTCTGTGTCTGTTCTGGAGCTGGCGGGAGCCTGCTTGAGTTTCGTGACACAATAGAGCTCGTCCTCCCTGCATTGTTTGTCGAGCTCTTGGAATCTTTTGTAGATTTTGTCACAGTCGGCTCGATTCTTTGGATCTATCCGCAATAGGTAGTCTCTGATGAATACTAGTAGGTCCAAGATGTAATCCGAGCAATATTGGTCCTCTTGCAGTTGTAATATTTCCTGTGTTGCCCACGTCAGTGACCCAATATGAAATGTGAGTTCAATCCTGATGGAGACTTACTTCGGTGACACAACTCTTATGCATAGCTCCAATGGCTACCGGTAAACTTTGGTGACGGCCCTCATCCACATGCACGGTGACATTCTTGAAGAAGCTGTCTACTTTGAAGTCGGTATGGAAGTTGTATACCGGTGCCTCTTGCTCTTTCAATCTTTTCTCTCTGAACCTCTTGACCTCGTCAAACCCACGCAAATACCACGTGACAAATTCCAGCAAGACACAGGCCAGGGAGAAAATATCATAGTTCGGCATTGAGATCTTCTTGACCCTGAGCTCTGGTGCACTGTATGATG